>SNQJ01S0174345.1:15392-34855 GCA_010110895.2 Picea sitchensis | reverse complement strand
AAGAAGAAATACCATGCACAAGAACACAAGAAATATCCTGGGAAACCCTTCTCAACAAGGGAAGAAAACCCAACAATCCTTTGCTATATTCTCAAGAGAAAGACCTCCCACACCATAGACCTAACACACAAAAGGGTGCTCTCAAAAACCAAGAAGGCTAGTGCCCAAGAGAGGTGCGCTCTTCATCCCTAGAACTTGTACTTGCTGAAATTTCCAAAATCACATGTGTGTTGTGTTTCCTCAATGGGGAAATCACCTTTATTTATATTAGACTGGACACATCAAAAGTGGTGTCTATTGGAACAACAGGTCCGACCTCAATAACTCAGAATATAATTAATAATTACCATATTAATTATCTTTTACATTAATTCTCTTTCAATTTATGGTGGGGCCGACCTGTACCCTTTACATCACAATTAGGGTTACAGGTAAATCTAACTCTTAAACAATATAGAAAGGGATCTCATACACCCACTAGTGCTCAACCACTAGGGGTACATCCATAGGGATGTCTATATCTTTATCTCACTGCGTCTCACATGAGAACCACACTCACTAGTGCTCAACCACTAGGATCACGTTCACCTGTTCTCATCCACAACCACGTCCAACTCAACAGATCTTCTTTCCCACTGCATTACACATGAGATTCATCTGAAGTTCATCATCTCAACTCTCTTCTCAGAGGAGGCTAATACATCATTTTCATCTCTGTCTCAGAACGATGCACCCAGCTCATGGGAATTCACACGTTCACCTGTGCTCAGCCACAGGCACATCTAACTCAACAGATCTTCTTTCTCACTACGTTACACAGGAGAATCATCTGGAGTTCTTGTCAACTCTCTGTAAGGAGGAGGCCAACACAACGTTCCAGTTTTGTCTCAGATATGGAACCACACACCCAACTCATGGGATCTCTCTTAGGTCAGCTCAATCAGTTTGTGTCCCGGAGGATGTCTCACACAACTGTAATCATCAACACTTATCTGATGTTTGTCATTACATACTATCATATTTTTAAAGGCCCGAGTATCGAAAATAGGGTAAAATCCAAGGTCGATCCTGTGACCATGTGGTATCATGCCCTGTGGAAACAAAAGGTTGTTCATAATTTTTTATGAAGTTTATAATGATTTTGTGTTTGTATTCAAAAAATTGCTCTTTGGAGAAGATACTTCTAGATTTTCATTGGAAGCATCCACTTTTCTAAACACAAAGGGAGTTTTGGAGAAAATGGACAATCACAATATTATCAGAAATTTCTGTTCTCATGAGAAACCTGTTTTTCTTCCTTATTATGTTCATGATAAACTATTTATCATAGAGGTAGAAAGACAATACAAGTTCTGTTTTCATGATTTTAATGAAAAAAGGAAAAAAACAGTTTATTCCTTTGGCATGGAAAATGGGTGAAATTCTGTTGAGGGGAATTACAAAAGTTGATGAGTTTGCTTTGTATTTTGACTAGTATAATTTAAAATTTGCAGAATAAATAAAGAGGTTTGATCCAAATCACCTCTTTTATAATCATATGATATCAGTTGAAATCAATCCTACATTGGTTAATACCCTTATATTTGGAGAAGAAGAAGGAAATATTCATGAACCTCCTATTCAAGGCATTAAGAAAAATTCTGGTGACCTAGAGACTATTGTAAGTACTATAGAACATTACAAGCAAATATGAAGTTCATCAGGAGAAAGAAATGCCCAATCTTCCGTTGCTTCTCATAGAAGTGTTTTACCTAAAATAAATTCTCAGTCTACAACGCCTCAACAAAGAAAATCCTCAAATAATAATTCGGGTGATGATGGAGAGAAAAACCCTTCTCAAAGAAACTTAGAAAACCCTCATAAATTGACAGTTAAAAGGAAAAGAACCAGTTCTCAACAAGGAGGGGAAGAACAAGACATAATTGAAGATAATATTTCTCTTGAAAGCATGGATTTGGATGTTGATATTGAAAATATCCTATTTCCGGATGAAGAAGAGCATATACATGAGAATGTACAGTCTATTTTTGAACTTGCTATCCAGGATGAAATATTTTCTAATGAAGAAACTTTTTCCGTACAAAATGCATTGTTTGATAAATCTTCCAAGAAGTTAATTTTTGAAATAAATTTGAAGAATAAAAAAGGAAAGTCTCGGTCTACCATTGATCTCATAGATATGTGTCCATCAAAATTATCTTCGATCCACAGAGTTACAGGAGATGCACTGGATGTTTCCATAATTTAAATGGAAGAGGAAAATTTCAGGCTTAAAGAAAGAATCAAAGAATTGGAAGCAACTTTGATGCCTCCACCCATACTAGCCACCCGTGTTGCCATGGTCTAGCATAGCGGAAGTTTTTAGAGAATCCCTGAGTCAAGCCTAAGATTGAAAGGATTTTGAAGTTTACTTAATGCCACTCGACATTTTTGTGGAAGAAAATATAAAGAAAAGGATGTCACTTATTTGAGATATATGGAACTTAGCAAAACGTTTTTCTTCTATCGGTCTCATAATATAGAATACCCAAAAATATTTGAATACATACCTAACTAATGATGAATGATTCTTTATAGATGGAGTTGTTATGTTTGTTGCAAAAGTCTCGACAATGACGAAAAAAAAACCAAGAATATTTTCCTTCTCAAAGCCGTATAAAGCAATTAAAACCATGTTGGATTCAAAGGATTAATACAGTAAGAGGACTAGTAAATGAGCTTAATAAATTATCACATAAAATTATGGAGGCATATTCAAAAGTTATTGGGCTAGATATTACAGGTACTACTATCGAAGTATCCGATCCAAACTTGATATCAAATTCAATGCTCACGACCAGACACCAATTTGAAGAAAAAGTTAAAACTTAGAAAAGATTATCAATAAAAAAATTTGATAGTATGATGGAGTATACTTATGATGATATTAATGGTTAGCTTGTGGAATATACAAATAGAAATGAAGATATTGAGACTACTTTACAAAATTTATGAATTGACCTTAGAGAAATTGAAGGTGAATTATTTAATATCAAAGTCAAGGAAGAAGTGACTATTGCTCTCTTAAGAGAATATATTCAAGAATGGTTAAACAAGTCTTTAATCAAAATTTATGAAACTCCAACAAAAGTAGTTAATACCATTAACATAATTGAAACCAACGAGGATACAAAAGGCACATCAACAAGCAAATGAAGGAGAGAGATTACATCACAGTTAGTCCATACTAATCACATACTTTCTTCCTTCTCAAAATTCATCCAGTTGAATTTATTCTTTCACTAGAAAAATATAATCGAGTTTTGATAACTTCCTTGTTGTCTTGTTTCCAGATATTGATGCTCACATTCTTCTCCAAACTCTTTTCTCTTCTTTATAATTCTTGTGTATATTTTATGGTTCACGGGAGCCCCAATCCCAGTCCATTTATGGACAAATGCCTTTAAATTTATGAGATTGTAACAAACCATATTATTTTTTAGAAATCCCATAGAACTATTTTGGTGTTGGTTTTGACTATGTTTTAAAACTCTAAGTTTTGAGTATAAGATATTTGAAATCAGCTTATCAAATTCTCTTTTTGATCTTAATAAGGAATACTCTTTCAAAGTTCTCTTGTGGGATTGGACCATTTTCTTTTATTTTGAATGTGATTAGAAAAATATGAAACTGTGATGGATGTGAGGAATCATTGTTATTTTCCATAACTTATTTTCAGTATGTGTGATGCTTGATGTTCCTGGTCCATACCTCAAGAATTCTCCATTAAATTTGCTTTTGTCAATTTAACTTTTCTTGAGCGATAAAGATTTGAATTTTGTGACTCGACATAATTCTATATTTTTATATAATATATCCAAAGAAAATATTTGAAAGAAAACAGAGGAGTACCACCTCTATAAAAACGTAGGGGAATATTTATATTCTCACGAGGTTGTCGTTTTGGTCCTAACGGATTCAAACGTCAACACTTTTGATGACCATACTAGGGATCAAATATAAAAAGTTCATTTTAGACCAAATTTCCTTATGACTCAGCCTCAACCTGATCAACCCCAGTTATAAATTGGGTTGGAAAACCAAAGAAATATTTTGCATCAATTGTATAATCTTTTGTTGACAACAACCCAAAACCAAGAAGAATTGGAAATATCCTGGCAAACCCTTGTCCAAGAAGAAGAAAGAGAAATTCTTAGAAGACAAAGAAGAGAAGAAAGACAAATCAGAAGAGTCAAAGTGCAAAATAGAAATTGAAACTAGAAGGGTATAAGGGACCGATAACCAGAAGCATAAGTAAACAATTTTATACTACAAAAACTGAAGAGCTTTCCTTTGAAGAAAAAGAAAAGGGTTCATTCATGGGTGATAGAGGTGAAAACTATGAAGAAAGACAAGAAGAAATATGTGAAGAAAGACATGGAAGGAGAAATCTAAGAAGAAGGGTTAGGGATTTCCCTCTTAACCTTAGAGGAGAACAACATCATCTTCCAACTCTCCCGCAAGGAGCATTGCCAATATTCTCAGCCGATGGAGCAATAGATCCTAAAATACATATGGAATTATTTTTGGATATGTGTGATTTTCACTTGATAGAATATGACGATGTAATGGTGAGATTGTTTCTTTAGACATTGACTGGTCAAACATACGAGTGGTGTACATCCTTACCTACAATATCAATTGGATCATTTGATGATCTCAAAAATATGTTTTTGAATATGTATGCTCCCCCGGTGGCATACCATACTCTTCTTACACAATTCACTCAGATATGTCTAAAAAAGAATGAAAAATTTGAGATTTTAATCTAATATTTTTGAAGACATTAAATAAAATTCCAGAGGAACAAGAGCCTAATGATCCTTGATACTTGGATGTTATAAGAATTCGATGCCTTCTAATGTAAAGTTTACAATCAGAGCCTCCCCAATTGAAAATTTACGCGAAACAATGGAAAAGGCTACAAAAATGGAAGAGATTATGTTGGAAATATGCGTTGATCCTGGAATCATCCTTAGAGGAGTTCAATTAAAAATGGACAATTTGACCATTTCAAATCATGAAGCTTTGTAATGCCTCCATTTTTGGATTCACGTATGTTACAGATTGGGATGCGTGTCAGAGTGGCCAGTTGGGGGTGATAGTGAGATCAAGAGATATTGAGAAGTTTTATGGGGGATGACTCACATTATTCATCATATTTCATCATCATGATCCATTCCGCACAACTTTTCCTCGGTTTTGTTGCATTTCGACGATTTCTGTAATTTTGAGTTATTATTGAGCATATTTTAATTAAATTCACTAAGGATGTCATTTTGGGCATAATATGTGAAGAAACACGTTAGTGTAATAGCTCATTGGAATCATGAGGAAAATATCTAAAGGATAAAATGATGAAAAGTGACTTTTAGTGGATGGAGAAGCCATAAGGGAAAACTAATCACTTTTTAGAGGAAAAAAAGTTAATTAATTAATAAAATGATTTTATGAAGAAACATTAAAAGTGAATTAAAAGTCAATTGGAGAGAAAAGGTAAACATGGGTATAAAAGAGAGACAGGGGCTTCTGTTCTCTCATTATTGATGAAATATTATAACTTCGAAGAATATTCTAATTATATTTGAGTTATTATCTTAAAGACCAAATCCCCTTTTGTGGATTGATCATGTCGAGACTTGTATAAGACCAAATCCCCTTTTGTGGATTGGTCAAACCATATTTATATAATGGCATTTGTAAAGTCAGCCCCTAGGGTTTATAAAGTGGTTTTAACCACTCTAGGAATAAGTCAGCCCTACTAAGTGAAGAGACATAACCCTAGTGCCTCCTCAACGAGTATTTATAAGTGAGGATGGAGCCTCACTTGTTCACTCACTCACTCACTCATTTAGTGCACATATTTTGAAGACAGTTACAGTGGCAGGAGGAAGGAGAAGAGAGGCACATGCTCATGCCTATTTTATTCTTGGAGTTTTGGTCTTAGTTTTGGCATTGTATTGGCAATTTATTATTGATGAAGTTTTTGCTGGGTTTTCTCCCCCATGAGGGTTTCCCAGGATAAAATGTTGTGTACCTTGTGATTGTGTTTCTTTCAGTGATCCTCTTTATGCTATTATTTTGGAATTTGGAAATAATCTAATAACACCACTTAAACTTAACAATCATGTTGATTGATATTTTGATGCGTGGATTCTTAGCTAGAAAGCTCAAGGTACTTGGGGGTTTTGAGGGTTTTGACTGAATAAAACATAGAGATCAGCAAGGAGGTGAAAGATTCCTCTGTTCCTGATCCAAGCTTGGCTAAGGACGTGAAATATTCCTCCCTCACCATTCTATTCATTTCAAATCCATTTCAGTCATTTATTTGTGAAGCAGGGCGAATTGTGAGAAGGGTTCTCTCGAGGAGGGGCGTACTAGAAATTATGGGGAAGTTTGATTTAGCATACAAAAGAGATATATAACTTATATATTCGCTTGCATGTTTATTCCACCTCCCGATCTATTAGATCTTGGATATTTTCGAGAGGATTTTTGAGGAGATTCATTATTTTGTACCCAGGGAGAAATATTGCTTGGAGGGGCACATCTGACAGTGGAGATCTTCATATTTTGGAGTTGTATCATTTTCTACTTGTTGTGATCGATTTATATACATCTTGGGCGAATTATTTATGAGGATATTCACCATTTCATTGGTGTATCGAGCCTCATCTTCAGCTAGGGCGAATTCAGACCAAGTAGGGCACATATCTTGTCATTGGGGCCATCCTTTGCTGAAGAAATTAGATATTTTTGGAGCACTTGTTAGAGAGATTATATTGGGAGACTCTTTGCCTTTCTTTGGCTTCTTTTTGTATGTATTTTCCATATATATATATATATCAGTTGTAGCAAATACATTTCATATATGGAAATTACCGTGTGTCGAACAACCAAGTGCATATTAAATAAATCAAGGATTTGAGGTACTATCTTATGGTGTTTAATAAGTATTAGTTTTTGATTTATTTGGTTATCATTGCATGTGTTTTCCTTATATATTACATGAATAAATATGGGTCAAATACATCATAAAATACACTTAAATGAATGCTACAGCCATTGCACACAACGTGTTTGACAAAACACTTCCACCAACCAACTGCAAATAAGCATAATAATAAACACAAATTCATAACAACCTCTCATTGGGAAGAGTTTTAGGTGTTGCATGTGATGCGTTTGACATAAAATTCATCCCTTAAACTTGAGTTAATTGGGACAACAAGTATTGAAGTGATTTCAAGGGGGTTGGGAGCTTGTATGCCAAGTGTTTGACAAAATTCCTCAACCACATAGATTTGGTTTTTACATCAGATTTGGTTGGGAACATTACAGTGGTATCAGAGCGAAGATTCATCCCAGCCCGAGGGGTCTTCAATAAGGAATTTTTTTTTTCTAATTGCAGGATGAGAAAATAATATATATTTTTTTAATGGTCTAAGAGGATGGATATCCAAGACAAGCTTCGGGTAAAACCGGTGCAACACATACACAAGTGGGTGTCAAAACTATATAAGATTAGAGAATTGTGTAAACAGTGGGAGGTGGATACATCCCCACAAATTAGTGGATTGACAAGGGCACAAATGGAGCCTACATCCATCCAGGATGAGGATGTATGCGTTGAGGATGACAAATTGGTAGCAGGGGACACACCATAAGTAGATATATCTTTTGAGGTTAGGACATTTTATAGCCCAAGTTGTAGGTTGGGCAAAGCCCGACCCAATCACAAAACCATGTGCTACAACTATGGGACACTACACCTAATGTCACCTTTATGTAGGTCCCGCACTTGGGGGCTGACTAAGGTCACTCCTGAGAGGCGATCGGGGAGACCCTAGGGGGAATGAGAAGGATGAAGGGGGGTGTAAGGAGAAGTCCCCCGGAAGGTCAAGTGATGGAAGAATATATTGGTTGAAAAAGTTAAGTAAAAAGAGGTAAATGGATACCGAGTAAAGAGATAGTTGTCAGGCCCAAAGGGGTTGGATCCAATGGTGAAAAGCGAGGAGTTTTTCACTATTGGGCAAGGTTCAATTCTCGTGAGGGCTTTACCTGGAGCCATGGGGACACCTTGAGGTAGTGGTCGAACGTGTGGTTGCACCCATAGATACCATTTTAAATGGTATCATGACCCGTGCACACATAAGTGGATCAAAGCCCACCCCCATATCCTTCTTTCAACCCGCACGGGTGTAGACGGATTGGCAAGTGCCGTGTAAATGGAAGGAAATTTGTAAAATGAAGTCTCATGTTCGATTCTCACCCAGATTTACTTGTGCGCCATTCTTGTGGGCTGGGTGGTTGCACCTGGGGTTATAGTGGTAGCCGACGGGGATCGACCCCGTGTCACGCGAGTACGAGAACTGCAAGTTGCCGATTCCCCCAGTAAAAAAAAAAGAAAAGAGATAGTTGCCGGTGCACCTGTACTTGCCCGAGACATAAGAAAATACACTTTTCCAACAAAGTATAGTAATGGATCAGAAATTTAATCTTGTTGTCCCTAAAATACAACAACATACAAGTTAGTAAATCCGCAATAGATTACATCCAAATCAGAAAATAAAAGGTACATATTAGTTAGCAATGTCAACAATAAAACTAGTAACCAATGTGGAACAAAAATAACACTTCAAGATTGAATAAACATGGCTGTTGTTGGCACCAAGCCGAAGTGGAAAGAAGGACGATCATGGGAAAGAAAGCGTGCAGGAAACTGAAGTGACAACTGGCAAAATATCAGCACGCGCGAATGCAAGAAAGCGTGCACAGAGGGAAGCGACAACTGGAGGAAGAATAACACGCACATGGGAGAAAAACCTAGCGTAAGAAGGGTTAAGGTTTTGGTAATATTCTGTAAGTGGCTGAAGAGCCCGAAATGTATAAATATAGATACAAAAGTATCACATAGGGTGTGGTTGTTGTTGTTGTTGTTGGTGGTGGTGTTGTTGTCATTGTTGATTTTAGGTTAGTTCTTATGAAGATTGCGATTGTTATTGAGTGATTTTTCCGAGTATTGATGTTGGCGATACGTGAGGGGTTTGAATTGTATGAACCAAGTTTTGTAATCTGTTGAGCAAGAAAGATATGAGGAAAGGTATATCTAAGGATTAGACTGCAGGCTACAGATCCTGGTGCGATCTAGTTCGCCTCACATAGATATCACCCACTTTTGCGGAGAACTGTAAGCGCGCGACGCAAGGAGATCAAGAACTACTATAATAAAAGAGCCAAGAGCCAAATATTTGTGGATGTATCCCAAGAAGGGTGAACCATGGTAACATCTGTGTAATGTGTTGAATGTTTGCATATCTTTAACTTCTTTCAAGCAATAGATGACTACGATTGATGAATAACCAAACACATTATTAGAATCTGTTTATATCTTGAGTTATATGCATGGGATTCCTGGGAACAAGTAGATTACAGTAACAACTCGCAGAACAAGGCCTTAATCAAGAAACCCTTTATCTCCTACTCTGTCCTAGGTTGTAAACACCTGAGTCTTACAATCAACCATCCTTAGCTATCTCGGGTGAGACTGCGCAATACCTACCGGGCGCTGTGCTGCCTTCTCGTTTACCAGGAGGGCCGATAGTTAAAGGCTTTGTTGGAACCCCGAATGACATGAAACCTGGTTCAATAACTTAGATAACCTGAGAAGGGAGTTGATAAAACCAACAAATGGTTCTGTTGTTGTATTAAGAGGAACAAGATAGGACTGAGTAGATGAGATAGAGTGGACAGGAACCATCGAAGAAGCAATGATCCATTAGAAGGCAATGTGGAGACCTTGGAACCCCACGAGAGAAGAAATCAAGGGTTGGTTTCGAACTAAAGAGTTAGAATTTTCACACAAAGACAATAGAAACCCTAGAATCACACCACGCAAATACCTAGATAAATACATGTTTACAGATTTACATGAAATCTTTTTCTGTGATTTTCCGCATCTACTACAGGAGTGGATCTTAAGGTTAACGGATAATCACCTGACGAACCGGATTCGACAGCTAGATTGGACTCTAGTACAGATTCAACATCTGCAACATGTGAACAACAAATTCACCCGGGCAATAGACATTTGGCTTGACAGTATTGTGGCAGGATTCATCACAGAGTTTGTGGTAGACACATCAAAGTCATACAATGCAGACGAGCAATAATTTCTACGAGGACCCAGAGGAAGGTACATTCGATCCCTGTATACTTCTATCAAGATACTGCTATATAACAAAGGTGTAATGACAATGTAATCAGACAGTTAGACTTCCCTGCGCACATGGGGGAAGGGGGGAAGCACTGACAGAAAGAGGAGGAATGGAAGGAGGGCAGTATAAAGAGAAGAAGGAAGAGGAACCCTTGGACCTGATGTCGATGGATGATGACCAGCTCAAGTGGATCTTGGCGTCATCAGGCACAACGTGTAGTGGAGCACCCTACCAATATAAGATAAACACCAAGAAGAGAGCCATAGCCGAAAGGGAGGGCTTGGCAAGCGATGAGGAAGAGGTAGAGGATCTCCGGGATGTGGAGCAGATTGAGGAAATATTGCGCGACACCTATGAGAAGAAAACAAGAGACCCAAGAACGGGAGGAGAAGACAACCACCCCTTTCGTATAAATGTCAGTGTGGAACCCATAAACCCATGTGCGACCAATACACCACAGAGAACACCACCGTTTAGGCAACCAAAGTTTGGAGGAAGTCCGACAACAAGAAGCACATCTACATAAGGAGCGACAACTGGAGGAGCCATTTTAGGTAATCTTAGTCAAGTATCCACACTGCGCGGAGGAGGCAATAGCTCAGTACTCAGAATGGCAGGACACGACCCTACTATCAGATTACCAGAGTTTCGAGGAGAAGAAACATAAGACCCTGAGAAGCATCTATTCATTTGCGCTAAGATCTGGGAAGAAAAGCATATCACTGATGACAACACCAAACTCGTGCAACTAGCGATCACGCTAAGAGACCGCACACTAGACCGGTACATGAGTCTAGACACAAACAATGATCCTGGAACGACAATGACACTGGATGTTATTGGACTAATCGGTAGGTGCAGACACTAACAGATCTCCCTAGATCCACCTGGATCTAGAACAAAACAGGACAGGACACGACTCTTTCCCTAAGTTGTAATAGTTGAATCTGCTAATAGGGAGGAATAAGTGACATACCTTTATATCGCTTCCTTAGGTATCTGTTTCTCCCGCTTTGCTCTGGTGCTCTCGTGAGGTCAAGTCCAAGACAACACAAACCAACCAAAGTGAAGATAGAGAAATGTATTCAACATCAACTTATGCATATGATCAAGGAATTACACAATAAAGTAAGAGTGACTTTATGGGAAAGGGACATGTCACTGTATCATATTAATTGAAAGTAGAAGATACAATATGATCGCCTTGATGTTGCAAGCTTACTTTCAGTGACCCTTGGTTCCAACACACACACTTTCTCTGTACTTGCATGAAGAAGATCCAATTCCTCTTGATAGACCAACTAGAGTCTTCAAGCCTCTGTCCAAGCAGGGTTCTTCACACAATTCTTTCACCAATTATTCATTCAATCTTGATTAACCTTTTCCATGAGAAACCTTTCAATATATAGGAGAAGGAGAGATGGTTACATGGATGAGGNNNNGGATGATCCCATCAAATCTGAGAAGTCAGTAAAATGACAACCATACGAATGCCAACTCATTTTCTAGAAGATTCCCTTCTAGAACCCTCGAGACCTCTTCTCCTTTCCAAGCTTAAAAACAGGTTCGCACCCTGTGTATGGAGAAAACTACGAGAAGTTCGCACCCTAAGTGTAGGTGGACTATGAGAATGAGGGATTCTCTCACCCTAGGCCATAGGCAGCCTGCAAACTCACTTTAAAAATATGTTTTTGGAAGGAGACAAGGGCCAATTTTCCTAGGCAAAAAGTCCTTGTTGGGAGCCTGAATACACCATTGTTAAGACATCACCAGAGTGACCAAAATCATGTGTAACAAAATTCCCCCCAAAGTATGAGGTCAGAATCTATGACAGCCGAAATACTTTGTAAACTGCGTGTGTGTGTTAGAAACTAGGAGTGCACCTAATCAGAAACCTGCAAACAACCAAGCATCTGCAGAATATAATACCAGTTCTGAGGTAGGCATTCCCATACTCAGATCACAAACATATGACATCATGAACGTAAGTCATGGACACCAATAATACACCATGGACCCATGCCGTCAAATATACTGCATAGCCACCCAGAATACACTGTGGATCTATGCGAGAAGACTCAAATTAAAATAACATAGCCACGTGACATACAAAGTGGATCTATGTGTCAGCAAATCATACATATTCCATCGCAACCCAGATAAAAAAGATGAGTCCCAGGGTCTTCAATCTCGTCACCTGAAAGTACGAATCTAGCCATGTGATTACATGTGCTGAAGTCGAACATGGTAGAAACCACTTGATTACCGGTCATTGATGAAACTGTTAACAAGCGCGAGGGAAATCACCATTAATGTCAATGACTCCCAAGGTACACTAGTACAATCCAATGAATGTGAATGAATGAGCTGAGGTCAAACATTCAACAGAATCTTTCGATCAGGGGTCAATGATGAAAAACCATTGTTGAAAGCGAGAGAACCTGCCATTAAGGCATGCAAGTTCCAAGGTACCAAATAATTTCTAAGTCTTGTTTCCGGATAATGAGTTGGAGTCGATGGAACAAGACTTGTCATAGGAGGGCCTTGATGTATCCCCCATCAATGACATGAAATAAGTAACAGATTTTGAAGGTGAAACAAAGTATGAATATAGATGGAAATGGACACAGGGAAGGCTGACTTGGTAAGAATGGACAACTGGAGATGGCCGACTCAATAGAGGTTTTGGATGAACTTCTCTTGAACATATGAATGACACGACCAAGGATTTGGCAGCACTGACTCAGAGATGACTTACGATATGACCTTGTAGCAAGTCGAATGAGAGACAAATGGATTTCCCAAACTGGATTCAAATAATGAATAGGGGGTGTCATGTTCAAGAGCGACACTTACTGCAAAAAAATATGAATATGAAAACACATCCCTTTCCCAAATTTCCCCCCACCATTTCTGGCGAGTACCTCTTTATTTTTACGCAAGCTTGAGGAGGATAACATATGCTTGTTGATGTAAACTCATCCTTTGGACGAGTCCCTCAGCGTATGTTTAACGAACCCTAGGAAGGAGTGGCTCGGTCCCATTACGTGTCTTTCGATGTTTGTTTAATGAGTCCAAAGATAGAAAAATTGAGGGTTTTTCATGTTTTGAGAGTCTGAAAAACACTTAAAGAGAACTCTCTCAGTTCCTTTTTCATAAAATAGTTCGACAAGACTGAAAAAGTGATAAACTATCACCCATCAAACGTTTTGTTCAGATACTTTTACGAGTGTGAACAGAACAAGGTCGCTCGACAATCTTTTCATTTTTATGGAGTGTGAAAAGAGCTTAAAGGATACTCCTTTGTGTTCGTCATTTTCGTGTTACCATGACGAGTACGAAAAGACGAGAAACGTATACTCGGTTACATTCTCATGTATTTTCGAGCGCGAGAATGAATGAAGACTGAGCTCGAAGTTTTTCTAAAAAATATAAAAAGCAGTCGTACATGCGACGGAAAAGAAAAACATCCGTACTCTTTCGTGTGGACTTCAAAGTCGTTATATTTGCAAAAAGTCATAATCATAGGGCTATTAGGCATTAGGTTTGATGAATAAAACAATATAAAAATCAACAAAAATGGTAAGAAGTAAATAAATGTGGGTAAAAGGGATTTTACCATATTCATTGTGATTTTGCCAAGAACTTTGCCCAAAACAACTCTTTTTACCTCAAATTTCATCGCTCGATCACGGGAAGCACATGAAACCATTTGGAGAACCGTCTCCGTCAACGAGGTAGGCTCTTGATCTCCTATCTTTTGCATGGTTTAGTTTTTATTTTCATTAGCAATTTTCAAGGTTTTGGATTTGTTTTAGGGCCAAAAATTGTGCCCGGGCGTTCTCGCAGGCTAGTCATACGGGACCTGCGAGAATGCATGATTCTCGCAGGTGGCATCAAGGGCACCTGTGGGAATCTCTCACTGTGATAAAGGGGCACCTGCGAGGGCTGAAAAATGAAATTTCACTTTGATTTTTGCTCAATAAAAAATATGCCAAGGTTTGAAATGAGTTGCTAACTCTCTTCTTATGGTTCTTGTGCAGGCATTTGACCATCACGATGTTGGAGTGGCAAAAAAGAGAACATGAGGAAGATGATTCTATTGCCGAGAATGACCCGGGTACCGTTGCTTCCCTTCGAGACTGTGGACTCTTGAAATTCTTCCGGATTCCGGGCATGAGAGCCCAAATCAGGTTGTTGGAGTACCTGGTTCATATGTGGGACATGGACCATTAGTTGTTTCACGTGGGAGTCCACACCTTGACCCTAGATATCGAGGATATCTACTTTCTTACAGGGTTATCATGACATGGGTACCATGCTAGCTTGACCGGTAGCCAAGGCGGCGGACTCCCTATGAGTGAGTATTGTCGCCAGTACTATGTCCCAGAGGTAGAAAGAAGCAAAAGCAAGGTGGCTATTTGGGGGGTGCAAGATTTGACCCTGCGAACCATCTTGTTCACTATAGCACGCATGGCCGGGAGCGCAGCTCCACACATGGATCTCCAGAGATACTTCCAATATGCCATAGAGTGCACATAGCCATGAGTCTTGAACTGGTCGGATGAAGTTCTCCGCAGTATGAAGAGGCAGTTGACAAAATGCAGGAAGGGTGACCTAAAGCAGTTTGGGTACGGATCACTTTTGGTGTCCTTCTTTCTTGAGAGGGTTCCATTACTGAGATTATAGGTTGAGTGGGGTTTATCGGCCCCAAAGGATCTGAGGATGTTGAGGTGGTGCAACCTCATGGCCCAACACGTAGCTGGGCCTATCATCAAATACAATGATTCATTCTTTGACTGGTTACGGCCATAGATGCCAATGGTTGATGACTACGCCTACGCCGGATTAGACTTCCGAGGGGATCCATATTTAGCCCTACCTGAGGATGCTCAGTGGGGTGACCTAGGTAAGAAGTACACATTTTGTTATTTTAAATGTTTTTGTAATTTTTATCATATAAAATGTTTTTATGTTTGTCCAAGAATTGATCAAAAATCTCTTTTTTGATGACACAGATGTGGGGCCATACTGACCTCCACGCACGTCTCCTATTCAACGACGAGGAGAGGCAGCTCCAGTGGCGCGATGGGATGCTGAAGACTATGAGGCAGTGGAGAAAAACTTGGAGGGGTTGACTACTGACATTCCATACATGACTATCAGAGATATCCCTTGGCGTTATCAGCGCCATACTGTGGACGTGTTAGAGTATATTGGCCGACTGCTTCATAGGGTTGCCCGGGTAGTCGTGTGTTATTGTGAGCGTCACCCATGACACTACTTTGTAGAAGCTATGAGCTTCATATTTTGAAATTTTGGTCCTTGGACATAAACATTTTGTAAAAACTTTTGATCGTTATATACATATATACGGCTTCTACCGACTTATCTTGTGTTGTGTGATACATGTGATGTGATTGGTTTATAAATGGCCCAAATGTATGTCTAATACATAGTTAGATAATGCATCAGTTAATGTATTTAGACATCTAGGAATATGATGATACTCAATATAATCAAAATAACGTTCTAAGAGGCGAATTCGTAAATATACCCATAATAAAGTAGGACTTTGAATAGCATAGAGATTACTTAACTGTAGTACTACTAGCTGCAAATCTAATCATACGACCAAGTGACGGATATCGAGTGAAATAAAATCAATCAAAAATTCGATAATGGCGCTATACTCCGCAATATTATTGGTCGCACGGCCGAGACCCACACCTCGTAAAGTGATAAGTTCGTTTGTAGGGGTGTAAATTTCCCAAGCAGCAGAAGAAAGGTTCTGAGTACTATGACTAGTGCGATCAGCGAAGCCAATGTGGAGTAGCGAAGACTCCGACATCTAGAGACCATACACAACGCAACATAAGGGCAGAGACCAAATAACGAAAAGCATATTACAATAACACATAAGAAGTATGATACAATAAAATACAAGTACTCATGCACGGGTGATCTTTAGGCATAGTACTTCTTTAAGTACAACCCATTTCTGGGTTCACTCAAAGGGATACCATCGTAATCTACTAACTCGTAAGCTCCTTTTTCCAAAACTTGTTTAACGATATACGGTCCTCGCCACATAGCTTGAAATTTTCCAGCTCCCAGCATATCCTGATCTTGTTCGTAAAGGAGAACCATATCACCTTCGGAGAAAACACGAGGCTTGACATGTTTGTCGTATTGGGATTTGACGCGTTTCTTCTAGATTTCTATGACTAGGGCGGCGTCGCGACGAGTTTCGTCTAATCGCATGAGATACGACAGACGTTCTTCTTCAGCAGAAGTGTTTGGTAGGAGTTTGATGACTAATTTTAGGGAGGGTATCTCACATTCAATCGGCAGGATGGCTTCTAGACCATAGACTAACCAGAATGGTGTAAACCCAGTAGCAGACTTAACGGATGTCTGGTAAGCCCATAATACCAAAAACAACATCGTGTTCCAACTCGTTTTGTGAATCCATATCATTCGTCGAAGCATGGTTATGAGGACTTTGTTAATTGCTTCGACTTGGCCGTTGTCTTGTGGGTAAAAGGGTGTTGAGTTTTCATGGCGAAGACCTAACTTTTCAGTGAGTTCAGACATCATGAAGTTTCTAAAGTGGCTACCATGATCGGTGACGATAGCTTGAGGAACACCAAAACGAGCTATGATGTGATTGAATATGAATAATGTTGTGGTCTTTCCGGTGTTGTCAAATGTCGGCATCGCCTCGGCCCATTTCGTAAAATAGTCTACGGCTACAATAATGTATCCATGCCCCTCGACTGAGTGAGGGTAACATGTCATGAAATCGATACCCCATTGCGCAAAAGGACCGAAGGAGACCACAGGGTGAAGAGGAACGAGATGTGATCGTATTTTATGGTTGTAGGTCTGGCAAGCATGGCATTTTTGGATGACAATTATACAATCGTTAAATAAAGAGGGCCAAAAATAACCAGCTCACAATATCTTCTGGGCAGTAGCATACCCAGACATGTGACCACCACATGCTCCATAATGACAGTCATTTAGGGCTTTCTCGGCTTCATCAAACGTGAGGCACCGTTGAAAAACTGAGTCAATCCCACGACGATAAAGAGTATCACCGAGAATAATATACTGACGGGCTTGGTAGCGTATTCAACGACGGTCAGTACTAGACAAATTGGGCCAGAAAGTATGGGTTTGGAGATATATGATGATATCTCCGTACCAAAGATCATAGGAACTAATCAAGAAAAGAGATTCATCAGGTAATGAATTGGCTGCTACATTTTCCATCTTAGAGTAGGGAAAGTCGCATGTCAACTCGGCAAACACTAAGGATTTCTTGGACTTATTGCATTCGAATTCTAAGTCAAACTCCTAGAGTATCACGATCCATTTGGAGTATTTTCCCCCTAGCAGTTGACGTGTGAGAATGTGCTGCATAGGGTTGCAGTTAGAAATTACTGTAGTCGTGCGAGAGAGGATATAATGCCGGAAACGTTGAACTGCTTGGACGGCTGCCAAGGCCAGTTTTTCAACATGTAAATACTTGGTTTCGATAGGCATTAGAATTCGACTCAAGTAATAGATGACATGTTCGTCATGAGAATCATCCTCTTGGACGAGAACCATTGCGATGGTGTAATCCGAGACTGCGAGGTAGAGGAAATAATCACGGCTGTAATCCGATGGGAAGATGAGCGGAGTACGTGTCAGGGATAGTTTCAAAGCTTCGAAGGATTTGTTGGCGATGATATCCCATACGAACTCAGACCCCTTTTTGAGTAGTCGTGTAAATCCAAGAGTTAGCTCGACATAGTTTGGGATGAAATGACGAAGAAAGTTTTCTTTCCCTTGCAAACTTTGTAACTGGCGAAGCGAAGAAGGAGGAGGGATATTGAGAATTGCCTCGACCTTCAAAGGATCTACCTTGATCCCTTGACGTGAAACAATAAAGCCTAGAAGTCGACTAGATTCTACACCGAAAACGCATTTGTGAGGATTCAAGCGTATATGGTAAAACCGACATCGGAGGAAAATGGCTCGGAGGTGTATTGGATGATTGACACAACGCATGGAATGAGCGGGTAAGTCATCGAGATAGGGCTGCATGATGTGCTTGATATCATGGAAGGCATAAGACATAGCGCGCTGGAAAGTTGCGCCAACGTTTTTTAGACCGAAAGGAAGTTTTCGATAGGCAAAAGTGCCCCAAGGACAAATAAAAGCGATTTTGTGTTGGTCCTTGAGAACAATATTGATTTGATTATATCCAGAGAATCCATCCATCAGAGAGAAGATTTCACTTTCGACACAATCGTCGACAATCTGGTCGACGAAGGGGGTAGGAAAGTTGTCTTTAGGACATGCTTTGTTAATATCCCTATAATCAACGCACACGCGGATTGTGCCTTGTTTCTTGTCGATTGGGACAAGATTGGAAACCCAGTCAGTGAGATCCACCGGGTAAATAAAGCCGGCTTTGAGAAGTTTCTTGACTTCAAGCTTGATAGTGACCGCTTTATGTGGGTGGACCGGACGAAGGCGTTTCCGGATGAGTTTAGCATCTGGGTATGTCTTGATCTCATGTATCACTATGCCGGGGTCAATACCCAACATTTCTTCATAGCTCCAGGTGAATACGTCACAAAATTCTTTGAAAAGTGACTTGTAGGTGATGATTTCGTCAGGGGAAGACGAAGCTTCGATATGCACATTTTCGACAATTCCAAGTTTTATGGATATGTCGAGGGGAATGGTGGGTGAGATATTGCTTAAGTTCCCTTTGGAAAACACATCGTGTGTAGACTCGGGAACGGTGGAAATGACGACAATGGTTGACGGGGTCGAGATCCATTGGTAGCTCTCGATGGTGTGTTGTTCGAGGAAGAGGATGGAACGATGATGTCCATCGTCCCAGGGGGTGTCTTCCATAATAGACATAATCATTTCGTTCGTGGGAAAAATGATGCGGAACATATCTGGAGAGAAATCACCAAGAGAGGGGGTAGAAGGAGTTTCCGATTGAATGGCTTGATAGGTGGATTCGATCAGGCTCAACGACATTTCGTCGCCGTAACGAAGATGATCGTCGGGGTTGGGTACCATCCATGGGTCATGAGACACAGGGGTTCCGTGAATAGAGGTGGAGATCATGTTGATTGAAGCGATATACGGATGTGGAACATCGGGTGGTGGGATGGGGAAGGTACCCATTAACGA
>SNQJ01S0174345.1:0-14604 GCA_010110895.2 Picea sitchensis | reverse complement strand
CATTGGCATCAATGACAAACCATTGGCATCAATGATAAACCATTGGCATCAATGACAACATGATCCAACAACAATCACTCGAATTTCAAGACCAAAGATTATATCTTTGTTAAGAAAAGGTCAAGAGATAACAGTTGAGAAAAAATGAACAAGAAGAGCTTTCAATTTCCGAAGACTAATCATTCAAAAAATCCGAAGTCAAGAAACAATCAATCAGTGGCCCAAGAAGTTCTCTTCAGACACACATACAAATCTGGGCATCTGAGCATACAAAAAACCTTAATCCCAAAATTTTGCAAATGGGTTCGCAGGCAGGCAGTGGTGTACAGTGCGAGAATGAAGCATTCTCGCATGCTGGTCAGAAGCAGAGTGTGAGAGGTTCACACTATACTGAACATCAGGGTGCGAACTCTAGGAGTTCTCGCAGGCTATAGAAGGGTTCATTGTGAGAATGTCTGAAACTAAGCAAAATTTGGAAAAAAGACAAATTTTTTGAAGGAACCTCTAGACCCAGAGAGTCTGTCAGGGTCTCCTCAAGACTCAAAGATTGATAGAAATGAAAAAATGGTAAGGTAAGATAAAATGGCCAAGGAAAAACACCAAAAACCACTAAAAAATGGGTTGCTTCCCTAGTGGAGTCACCAAATTTGTTATCAGACTAATCGGTAGGTGCAGAGACTAACAGATCTCCCTAGATCCACCTGGATTTAGAACAAAACAGGACAGGACACAACTCTTTCCCGTTGTAATCATTGAATCTGCTAATAGGGAGGAATAAGTGACATACCTTTATATCGCTTCCTTAGGTCTCTGTTGCTCCCGCTTCTCTCCGGTGCTCTCGTGAGGTCAAGTCCAAGACAACAAACCAACGAAAGTGAAGATAGCAAAATGTATTCAACGTCAACTTATGCATATGATCAAGGAATTACATAATAAAGTAAGAGTGACTTTATGGGAAAGGGACATGCCTCTGTATCATATTAATTGAAAGTAGAAGATACAACCTGATTGCCTTGATGTTGAAAGATTCCTTTCAGTGACCCTTGGTTCCAACACACACACTTTCTCTGTACTTGCATGAAGAAGATCCAATTCCGCTTGATAGACCAACTAGAGTCTTCAATCCTCTGTCCAAGCAGGGTTCTTCACACAATTCTTTCACCAATTCTTCATTCAATCTTACTTAACCTTTTCCATGAGAAACCTTTCAATATATAGGATAAGGAGAGATGGTTACATGGATGAGGATGATCCCATCAAATCTGAGAAGTCAGTAAAAAGACAACCATACAAATGGAAACTCATTTTCTAGAAGATTCCCTTCTAGAATCCTCGAGACTTCTTCTCCTTTCCAAGCTTAAAAACAGGTTCGCACCCTGTGTATGGAGAAAAATGTGAGAAGTTCACACCCTAAGTGTAGGTGGCCTGCAAGACTGAGGGATTCTTGCACCCTAGGCCATAGGCAACCCGCAAACTCACTTTAAAAATATGTTTTTGGAAGGAGACAAGGGTCACTTTTCTCAGGAAAAAAGTCCTTGTTGGGAGCCTGAATACACCATTGTTAAGACATCACCAGAGTGACCAAAATCATGTGTAACATTGGATGACATTAATAAACTACTAATTAATGAGTTCCAGAAGCCGAGCTCAGAGGATCAGTATATAAACGAGATGATTGAGATAAGATAGAAACCAGGAGAATTGGTATGGGAGATTGATCAAATATTCAAACGATTAAAAGGGAAGTTAAAATACTTTATGATCGAGATGAAACATCGACACTTGTTTTTCAACTCACTACTCACACACTTAAAATATCCACTATGGCAATAGAAGTTTCAGTCACAAGCAGAGGCTCTGCAAGCAACCTTGCAATTGGAAGAGAATCAATACCAACAGACAGACCCAGTTATCGAAGAAATGAAAGAGGATTTGAAGAACTTAACATTTCAGCTGAACTAGAATAAGAACAAGGACAAACAAGAAGCCGTTTGGTGTACCACATGCAGGACAAAAGGACACCACAAAAACAAATGTCCGACGTTCGCGCAGTATATGGAAACAGGCATGCCAAACCCGCTGCCACAGGGGGGATTATGGTTTGAAATCGTCAAGAAACTAGGTCACGACCCTTACCATTGCACGATGATGCAGAAATACAAAATAGTCCCAAAAAACTCATATTGCACATTTTGCAAGTCAGTTGGCCACAACGACAAAGATTTCCGAACTATGGAGCTGATGTGGGAAAGAACCTCAGAGGCATATAGGGTATAGGCAGAAATGATGACTAGGCAGGCAACACCACAGTTCACTCAAGCCCCAATACCATACAACACTGCGCAACAACAATATAATACTGTGCAACAACCTTATAGTAACGAGCATCCGTGGTACAACCCAACACAACCCCAATACAATACCACGCAGTATAATCAAGGACCACAATATAACGCGCCACGAGGTGATCACACAACCTATAGAGGAGTAGGACGAGCCAGAGGAGGTTTCAGACGTGGAAGAGGACCAGTCACATGTCACAAGTGCCAACAACCAGGACATTATGCACGTGAATGCCTACTACCACCAATGACCTTTATGTATTGTCGCGCTTCGGACCATGATACAGAGGAATGTCCGACACTACTTGTAAATATCCAGGAAAAAAGGAACCAAAATAACCAAAATGTTCAGTGGATTTCAGCCGAAGCAAGGGATGACGGATGAAACATGAACATAGTCACTCGAGGAGGAATGAAAACAGGAAACGACGCAGTTCGACAGGACCCAACACATAACCAATGGGTAAAGAAGAACCCTGACCCCAAGAAGCAGTTCGACATGCAAAAGGAAAAGGAGATCTTTACAAAATCCCGAGAATAATTCCAGAAGGAGGACATAGTGCTGATTGCGCAGCAGAACAAGGAAGTTTCAGAATATGACATGCTGCCATCACTAGACCATACCAACAAAATACAACCTAAGGAACAAGTAAGTACTATCAAAGACTTTTTGCAATCATGCATCAAAATGTTAAGTGATCCTTCATCTATCAAAGTATTGCAAAACATCCTAGAGAAATGTAGCAACGAGATGGAACAAAAGCTAGAACTAAAAACTGTCAACCACCTACACACAAGAAGAATAACAAGTAGAGAATTTAGAATCAATTCTAATATTGGGGATTTCAACATGGGAGATATTATACTAGATATAGGATCCAAAGTGAACGTACTACCAAAAACCACATGGAAATGCATGGGAGAACCTACACTGGGATACTCAACTGTTCAATTAAATCTAGCAAATCAACATAGAGTCCTACCAATAGGTATACTAAAAGGAGTAACCATAGATCTGGATGGGGTATGCACTAAGACAGACTTTGAAGTCATCGAAATAGTATACGGTACAACACCTTACCCAACTCTACTTGGTCTGGATTGGGCATTTGACAACCAGGCCATAATTAACTTGAAAACCAAAAAAATGACATTTGAGTCAGGAGACTACAGGGTTATAGCCCCACTCGACCCATCAAAAGGTGAGAGGTTCGTAGAACCCACTTGCCTAGATCTAGACGAAATCGGTCAATTGTACAGAACAACTGCGCGCGATGCGAACTATATAAAACCAACTACAAACGAGATACTCAGTTGGCGGAGCATTACTTCATGCACAACAGACTCAGACACTGGGTTAGAAAACTGGCAGCAAAGACTACATGAAGTATCCACAATAAGGTGTGCAAGAATAGACCGCACACTAAGATGGCTTGGCGCAGAAATCAGAGAACCACCTAGTTTTCACGGACTAAATGATTTGGAAACTTTCTTGAAATAATACGAAGATGAAGTCTTAGAGAACCATAGACTATTAGCACTAGATTTAGCACTAAAGGCTACACCCGCAAGATGGTGGGGTGCGCACAAAGAGACTATCACAGATTGGTTCCAATGCAAATTATTACTGCGCATAAGGTTCGACACATAACAGATATGGAACAACCGACAAAAATATGATGGACTAGGAATGCCAGCAGAACACTTGGAGGCATGTAAAACGCTATGGAAATTGACGCCACTAGAAGAATGGTCTCACCACTTTAGTCACACTTTAGAAGGCATAACAATGAATTGGTATATGGACCAGGAAATGTGAAAAGGAACCAAGACATGGGAGACACTCCAACAAAACCTTACAGTCACTTTCTCATTTGAGCATGAGAACCCCAACATAGACACATCCCTGAAACAGATCAGAGATGTCATATTCATTACAGAATCAGAAGTGGAAGTTATCACAGAGGTACAACAACATAATAAGTAGACAGTCAAGGAACTGTTGTCATACTACTAGGTATAGGAAGAAGCACCAGATGAAGATGATCCATGTGATATTCAGATCGAATAAGTCGAAGGCGAGAGAGAGGTGGAAGGACCACCCTTAGAATCATAGGTCATCTCTATGCCAATAAATATCAAGAAGGTTAACATAGGGACCGCCGAGCAACCCAAAATGGCCAACATTGGAGATTATTGGGACGAACAGACACTAGAAAGCATCACATAATTGTTGTGCGAATACAATGACCTTTTTCCCACAACCTTTACATAGATGAAAGGAATATCTCGAGAATTAGGAGAAATGAAGATACCACTTAGACCTGATGCGAGACCCATTAAACAACGACCATACAGACTGAACCCCATCTACAAACAGAAAGTCAAAGATGAGATCGACAGGATGCTCGAGGCCGACATCATCAAACCAGTCGAAGAATCAGAATGGATAAGACCGATGGTAGTATAGGACAAGAAACAGGGAAGAGGGATCAGGATATGTGTCGACCTGAGGAAGTTGAATGATGCCTGCTTACATGACCCATTCCCCACACCATTCACGGATGAAGTACTTGAGAACGTAGGAGGACACGAAGCCTATTCATTCACCGATGGATTCTCGGGATATCATCAGATTAAGATAGCACAAGAGGACAGACACAAGAACACATTTGTGACATAATGGGGATCTTATCAGTACAAAGTCACGCCGTTCAGATTGAAGAATGCACCTGCGATATTCTCCAGAGTGGTCATCGCAACATTTAAGGAATTCATCCACCAATTTCTCAAAGTCTACCTGGATGATTTGACGGTTTATAGCCTGTTAAAAAACCATGTGGAAGTTTTACGCCTGATGTTAGAACGATGCAGACAGTGCCACATATCACTGAATATCAAGAAATGCATATTTGGAACACCATTTGGGATACTACTGGGACACATAATATGCAAACAGGGTTTATTAATGGATCCGACCAAAATCACAGCCATTATTAACCTACCAACACCAAGAACAATCCACCAACTAAGAGAAACGTTAGGACATACGAGATACTACAGGAAATTCATCAAAGGCTACACGCAGATTACAATGCCTATGGAAAAAATGTTAAGGAAGGATACCAAGTATCAATGGAATGACGAGTGCCAACACGGTCTGGATACCCTGAAGGAAAAGATGGTCACCGCACCAATATTGGTATTTCCAGACTGGGAGAAGACATTCCATGTACATGTAGATACATCAACAATAACACTTGGAGCTATTTTAGTGCAACCAAGAGCAAGAGACTTGGATCACCCGATAACGCTTGCAAGCAGGAAATTATCAGACTCATAACATAATTATAATACGACAGAAAGAGAAGGATTAGCTATGGTTTACACACTACAGAAATACAGACATTACCTATTGGGAAAACACTTTAAGATGTATATAGATCACTCAACCCTGAAATACCTAGTTAACAAGCCAGTGTTGGGGGGGAGAATCTGTCCATGGTTACTACTATTTCAAGAATTTAACTTTGAGGTAATAGTCAAACCAAGAAAACTGAATGCAGGGCCTAACCACTTATCAAGGCTTAGAAATGAAGAGGAACCAACGAATTTGGAAGAAAACTTTCCAGATGCACACCTCTTCTCAGTACAAATTTCTGATGATTACTTCGTAGAGATCATCTAGTACTTGAGAACAGGTATTGCACCGTAGGGATATACCACTGTGCAGAAAAGGAACCTGGTAGTCCGCGCAACTGACTATCAACTGATCGCAGGGCATCTATACAAAATGGGCACAGATAACATCTTACGACGATACGTACTAGACCACGAACGACCAAGAATTTTAGCAGAAGCCCATGAAGGAATAGCAGGAGGGCATTATGCAAGAAAAGATACCGCGCAGAAGGTACTACGTGCAGGATTATGGTGGAAAACGATCCATCGAGACTCGAAATAATATTGTTAGCAATGTGATGTCTGTCATCGGGTCGACAAACCCAACAGAAGGGATGAGATGCCACTACGACTGCAAGTGACACTTCAGGCATTTGACAAATGGGCAATAGACTTTGTGGGACCCATTAACCCACCCGCCAAGAGAACAAGGGCGAGATACATTATCACCGCGACGAAATACTTAACGAGATGGGCGGAAGCCGCACCAGTAAAAGATTGCAGTGCAAAGACAACTTCCCATTTTCTTTTTGAACAAGTAATTACTAGATTTGGGTGCCCAAGATTTTTGATGAGCGACCAAGGAATGCACTTCATCAACAACACCATCTAAGTGATGCTTGAAGAGTTTGAATTTCATCACCAAAAAAGCACACCGTATCACCCACATGCTAATGGCACAGTAGAAGCCTTCAACAAAATTCTAGAGAACGCCCCAACGAAGATATGTAACGTCAACAGGGACGATTAGGATCTCAAGGTACTAGCAGTACTATGGGAGTATAGAACCACATGCAAAAAGTTGACAGGTCACACACCATTCAAACTAGTCTATGGTCAAGAAGTAGTAGTACCGTTAGAATTTCTAATACCTAGTCTACGTGTAGCAACTATCACACAAATGACAGAACGAGGCGCAGTCCAGGAACGACTGGATCAATTAATGTCAATGGAGGAAGACCGAATCTTGGTAGGATTCCATCAACAAGTACAGAAAGTGAGAGACAAAGCGTGGCATGACCACCACATCAAGAGAAAGATGTTCAAGGAAGGAGATCTAGTATTTCTCTACGACAGTAAAGAGCTGCAGCACCCAGGGAAGCTGAGGATGCATTGGATAGGACCATACGAGGTAAAAACTATCATAGATGGAGGAGTTGTACAGTTGAAAGATACAACAGGCGCAGACCTCAGAAGAATGATCAACAAGATCTGGCTGAATCTATACAAATATAGTCGACTGCCCACCGTGCAGTACACCGCACAGTAAAAAAAAAGAAAAAAGAAGAAGAAGAGAGCCTAAAAATAGCACGCGGCATGACAGACAAGCCACATACGAAACACAAAACTAGTGAGAGAAAATACAATGGCCATATCGGAAAGGGAAACTAGCGGGAAAATGAAAGTCAACAAAATCACAGTGGTAGGACAACATGAGGCAGAATTAAAGCAAGGAAAGGACGGATGGGATGTCACACTAAATGCGCCAACTGGTAACGACAAAGTAGCCATAAGGGAAGGTACGAAACCGCCGTGGATGCATTGAACCCACACTTATGGTGGATTAATCACACAAGGTAGGAGGCGCCCTCAACAAGCTTCATGGCACACCCATACAACACACGAGCACAAAAACAGTTAGTCTATTCGCAAAAGAAGAACAAAGAAAGAGAAATAGCAGCTTGAACGCATAGAGCGAGATCCCAGAGCTTATCCGAGCTATTTGAACCAAACAAATGTCTGACAAACACCAGTATGGCACCACCAAAGCTCACAGAACCAGGCCAGACAGTTAGACCAACTAGGGTTCAAACTAGGTCGCGAGGAACATGGGAAGAAAACAAGCAGCAACCACTAGAGATCGTTGATATTGATGAAATCCCATCACCGGAGGATATTCCAATCGAATCAACACCGATCCAGGAAGAGATCCCACAACCCCAAGCGGAAACCATGAAAGAGGATATGTCAACAACAACGCAGGAGCTTCAGAATAAAGAAGTAGGAACTCATTAGGAAGGACAACAAGAAAATGCCGAAGCAGCTATGGAAATAAACGGATGCCCACAGAACCTAGAAGTAGAGCTCCAACTAGATGTTCCACAAATACCCATCCCACAATTTTCTTTTTCGGATGAGCCGATTGGCGAAATGGGAAAATCTTGGGAAGAATGGATGGCGAAGGAGCAACCGGAAGCTATTGGAACTTCGAACCAACCAACATAGCCGGAAGACAGGATTCAGATAACGAGCTCGCCTCGAAAGTAACCAGCTGCAGAGATTGTGCTACCTCACAAACCATAAGGCATACAGGTGGACTTGCAACTATTGGGTCACATCGGGAAGCTAAAGTTTTCCTACTATGACGTAGCGGATGAAAGAAAATATCCAGAGCTTGCACCACAAGTATTTTCGGAGACAATAGTCGTGAACCCTCTCGGAGGAACTATCACTAAGCCACGCAAGTGGGCAGCCGGATTGGACAGAACCAAAATCCTAGGATTGCTAAAGATACCACACTTTGGTAGAGGCCAATATGCGTCGGCATACGTCAAACAATTGTTAGCAGTTACGCATGGAGGGGATGTATGGTGGACAAACCCATCCCCATAACTATTGAACTTATTACACAAATTACAGGACTACCCATCCGGGGTATGGATCCCACGCTGATACTAGATGACAAGTCCAAGGAAAAAGCATTGGCAGAAGAAATGAAGAAGAAATATGGCACCGATAGGGGAATGAGAGGCATTATAATCAAACGAATTAACGATGCCGTGACACAACTGGGAGAAAAGATCTTAGCATGCAAACTGCTAAGAAAATGCCGTAAAGATGAAGTACCGATAAGAGTTATCACAACTGCATCTCAGTGCGCAGAAGGCACCTTCATGAACTGGGCACCATATCTGTCAAACTTGTTACAAATCGACTGTAAAGACATGCAAGAAGCAGGTACAAAATTTCACTACTCATGGCTGCTTACTCTCATCTCTTTCATGGGATGGAAAGAACCGAACCACGTCATCTTCTGTACCACACCATAGCCAGGAGGAGCGATATATCGCGTCCTGAAACCCACGCCACTGACCAAGCATAAGAAGGAAAATGGAATGATATTTGAAGCTTACCTACGGGAAATGCAGGAAGCAATCAATCGAGCATGGAGGATAACACGAGAGGCTATCGCGCGATTCATGGGAATCGCCAATTTTTGGGCTAGACAACAAGCCATGTGGATACAACAAAGACATGACCCACATAAACAGTGGCTACAGATGCGCTATTGCGTCACCGAGGGAGACATCGACATGATCATCCATGAGTGGACGAATGAATGGAAGATCCCAACCATACCCAGAGTAGTATCGAGATAAACAAAAAAAGGAGGGGATCTGCAGCTAGAAACATAGCCTCCACAAGTCCCAGTACTCAAGAAACAAAGAACGGGCCAAATCAATTCGACTCAGACAGAGGGCGGCTCAGAGCAGCCAGGGACCCAGGAGGGGAGAACAAAAACCACTCAGCCAACCAATGAACAACAGAACCCGACTGAGGGAGCACAGGAAATCGTGACGAACCCCATCACATAGGAACCAGGGGGAACTCAGAGACCAACGATACAGGAAACAGGTGTGCGCAAGAAATCAAAGGCACAATGATCACCACCAGAATACACAATCACAGAGGACGATAGAGAGATGATTGCCAAAATGGTATAGGATTGTCTCGCAAAGGATTTTGATCATGCAGTGCACCACATGGATAAATTGCAGAAGGAGATGGAATAAATAGGGAAACTCCTGAAGAAATTCAGAGAAGCCCAGATTACAAGTAGCAACAGAGGCATAGAGCCATCAGGTGCATGGACCATAGAAAGAATGGAGGTAGGAGAATGCGACTCAGTTCTTCCGAAACCACATTCCACGGTTTACATAAAGCCGAGCATTCTACGAACGGATGAGATTGTGGGACAGACACCACTAAAGGATTTGGATCAGATCCAATTGGTCCTAACACGTATGCCAGCAAAGGCCTTATACCAATTGCAGGTTAGCATCGACCATGAGATACAGTCTCGAGCACATCAAAACGTGGTTGAGCTAGAGCAAGCAACAAAGAAGCAGGAAACACTGGAAACAATTTGTGCACATGCCAAATCTGAAACGTAGGAGGAAAAGGAACGCATGAATGAGTTGGAACGTAGAGTGGAAGAAATTTTTGGGAAACTTCCAACTACTGCGCAAGGAAGTGAACTCCCAGCGGCAGAAAAGATCGATCAGATTGCGCAGGAAATTGAATAGTATCAGAAGGAGATCGAGACTCTCCGTGGATAGATTAGACCAACCACTCTACAAACAGTAAAGGAGAAGAGGAAGCAGGAAGCAACAATGCAACTATAGGAGATGGAAAAACAGGTTAGCACAACAACCGACTTGCTGGATAAAGCAGCGCAACTCTGGAAAAAGCTGGAAGAGTACCCACAGGTCCAACAATGGGACAAGGAGGAGGAAAGGATCAATCCAACGATCCAAGAATTCAAGCAACAACAAAAAAACATCCCAATCCTAGAACGGGTCAAGGGGACACAAGAGTTAAATAAGTAACAGGAAGAACTTCTCACTGTGCAAACACGAAAACAAGAGCGTCAGGTTCAAATAGAGCCCTTGCAGGAACATATAGTAGTAGTACTGGAGCAGGCAGAAGAAGCCAGAACACAGTCAACACAGACTCAGTTGGAATGTGCAGGACTAATAAGCGAAGAAGTAGCAGTGCAAACAATCGATATTATCAAGGAGAAAATCATGCAGGCACTGACAAAAGCAGTAGAATTGTAGGAGAAGTTCCAGACGATCACTAGGGAGATCAAGGAAGCACAATGCAATTAGGTGACTCAGGACGAGTCACATGTCAGTGTTGGGGGCCTGTTGGCACCAAGCCAAAGTGGAAAGAAGGACGATCATGGGAAAGAAAGCGTCCAGGAAACTGAAGTGACAATTGGCAAAAGATTAGCACGCGCGAATGCAAGAAAGCGTGTACAGAGGGAAGTGACAGCTGGAGGAAGAACAACACGCGCATGGGAGAAAAACCTAGCATAAGAAGGGTTAGGGTTTTGGTAATATTATGTAAGTGGCTGAAGAGCCCGAAATGTATCAATATAGATATGAAAGTATCATATAGGGTGTGGTTGTTGTTGCTGGTTTTGTTGTCATTGTTGATTTTAGGTTAGTTCTTATGAAGATTGCGATTGTTATTGAGTGATTTTTTTGATTATTGCTGTTGGCGATACATGAGGGGTTTGAATTGTATGAACCCAATTTTGTAAGCTGTTGATCAAGAAAGATATGATGGAAGGTATATCTGAGGATTAGACCGTAGGCTGCAAAGCCTGGTGCGATCTAGTTCGCCTCACATAGATCTTACACACTTTTGCGGAGAACTATGAGCGCGCGACACATGGAGATCAAAAACTACTATAAAAAAAGAGCCAAGAGCCAAATATTTGTGGACGTATCCTAGGAGGGGTGAACCACGGTAACATCTGTGTAATGTGTTGAATGTTTGCATATCTTTAACTTCTTTCAAGCAATAGATGACTATGATTGATGAATAACCAAACACATGATTAGAATCTGTTTATATCTTGAGTTATACGCATGCGATTCATGGGAACAAGTAGATTACAGTAATAGTTCGCAGAACAGGGCCTTAATCAAGAAACCCTTTATCTCCTACTCTTTCCTAGGCTGTAAACACCTGAGTCTTACAGTCAACCATCCTTAGCTATCTCGGGTTAGACTGCACAGTACCTTCCGGGCGCTGCGCTGCCTTCTGGTTTACCAGGAGGGCTGATAGTTAGAGGCTTTGTTGGAACCCTGAATTACATGAACCCTGGGTCAATAACTCAGATAACCCGAGAAGGGAGTTGATAAAACCAACAACTGTCATAAAAGTAAATTTCTGCAGCAATATATCGGCCTTATGTCTATAGAATTAGTTTAGGGTTAGTTTGTGAGAGATTAACGGTTAGGGTTAGAGTTTAAAGTAGTCCTAATGGTTGTAGGTTAGTTTTACTACAAAAATAAGAATTTATGGGAGAAAGAGGATGCCCTAAGGGAGGAATAATCTCCAAGGCATCAAGATCATTATCCAAAAGAGACAACTTCAAAACTTGAAATTTGTATGTTTATCAAGGCAACAATTTATTTCTCCCATGCAATAAGTAAATGAATAGTGCCTTTAAGAAAGGGTTAATGGAGTCAAGAGAATATGAATAATCTAGATAGGCTACTTCCTTGGGAGTGTAAGCCCTTTTACTCCCCAAGGCAAGATTCTCTTAGCTAGGGTTTTAACTAGGAGGGTGTATGCAATTATACTCCTCTTAGTAAACCCTTATGAAGCAATATTCCTTAGCAATAAAATGGCGGAAAGACAAGAATGTTGGATTTTTTTACAAGCAGCGTATGCTTGTCATTGATGGAAAGTACAACAACGATGATGGCTTGAGTACAGGTATAATGTGCCAGGCGAGCACCAAAAGTATTTTGGGAAGACGTAGCAGAGAAAGCTCGTGAAGACCAGAAGAGATAGTGTAGAGGTGCACACAGAGTGCAAGAGTGTGCTTGTCATTGATGGCAAAGATCACGACCAACAACGTAGGGATAATGTCATGGCAATGGAAAGTTCAACAAGTGATCGTTGGATCCCATTCAAAAGCATAAACTCCAGGAGTCAAGGACGCAACTCACGACAAAAAATCGTGAAATGCGAAACGTCGAAATCCCGAAACAGGCACATCAACAAAGGTTTCGGATACTGGGAGTTGGAGGAGTCAAGAGTTGAGACTCTTCATCACAAGAGTCCCGAAGTTGCGAAATGCGAAACGCCAAAATCCCGAAACATGCACATCAAAAAAGGTTTCAGATACTGAGAGTTGGAGGAGTCAAGAGTCGAGACTCTTCATCACAGGAGTCTCGAAGTTGCGAAATGCGAAACGCCGAAATCCTGAATCAGGCACAATGAAGGCTCGTGAATTTGTGAAATGATCCTGGCTGTTGAATCTTAGCCTTTGGATCGAGGTTTGATCTGGACTGTTGATCAGGCACGATGAAGGCCTGTGAATTTTCTAAATCACAATTCAGAGTGACACGTGGCAGCCACTCGGGTCACGACACGTCATCGAGTGATGCAAGAGTGACCTCACTCCGGGAGTCTGGCTTCAGAAGTTTTAGCTTCATCACTCCCCCAAAGTCTCAAAGGCTGAACTCTCAAGGAAGAGGATAGCCGTCTGATCACCATGGATCGTGGACTGTTGATCTGGAGAGCGAAGTGCTTGTTTGATTGGAGAGTGGTCAAATATTGTGGTCACATTGTCGAGAGCTGGAGAGCAGATCTATAGAATCCAATCTCTATTTCGGAGCTCGTGACATGGAGAGTCGAGACGACTCATCATAGAATCCCTGAAATGTGAAAGTGCGAAATACGTTTTTGAATAAGGCTGTGGTCACAGCCAATGGTCACATCTGCGGAAGATGGAGGAAGGAGCTAGTGCAACCAAGCTCCATTTCGGGGATCACGACTTGGAGTGTCGAGACACTTCATCACAGGAATTCCGAAATTCCGAATGCCGAAATGTTGAAATGTCGATGTATCCGGTGGTCACCGCCAGTGGTCACATAAGTGGAAGGAGCTAGCATAGCTAGGCTCCATTTCAAGGTTCGCAATGTAACTACTAGAAACCACTAATGGTTTCTGCCAGAGGAATCAAAGAGGCCTTAGTGTGATTTCCAGAGGAGCTGAAGAGTCTCAAGGCATATGCCAGTGGAATGCAGACTATTGATAGAGGTGATTGACAGATGGAAGAGTGTTGAAGCCTGTAAATGCAACATAGAGGATGAGATCGAGTATGATAGAGAAAATGAAGAGTCTTGACTGCTAGATAGGCTAAGGAATCTCAGCATAACACCCAGTGATGATGACCGCATGGGCATAACCGCCAGAAAAGCTGAGGAATTGCCATGATTATCAGGAAGAGGACTTGACATGAGGAGAACATGCAGAACAAAGAGAGTGTGTTGATGCTTGAGCGAGAGAAGNTGAACAACCCGATGAATAGAACCATGGCACATTGAAGAGCATGCAGAGGCACTGTGCATGGAGGACGAAGAAGGTGCAAAGATAGTATAAATACATAGAATAGAGAAGAGATGGGGGCTGTTGAGAGTGATTCAGGAGTGGAGAAGGAGGCAATGTGAAACAACTAAAATACAGAGAAGAGGAATGGCACATTGAATGGAGATGGTGCAGAGAGCATAAAAGGCAGAATAACAGAAAGCGCAAGGCAAAGTGTGCAGGAAGACACTGATGTAGGTAGAGCAGAGCAGTGTAGTAGAACAATGATGAGACTGGTAAGCCATTGATAAATATTGTATCATTGTGATAAATTGATATAAAGAAAACTTGATATTCTGGGGTGGTATGGAGGTGCTAGGGAGGACTGTTGTCCTCAGAGGTTCAAGTGGGTGCTTGAACACAGGGAGTTGTAGCTTCCATATGGTTGCATCTAGAAAAACCAGAG
>SNQJ01S0174344.1:0-11699 GCA_010110895.2 Picea sitchensis | reverse complement strand
AGGTGTTGCCGAAAGGGTTGGTAGTTAGGGTTTTGTTGGTGCGTTGTTGTAGCGTTGAACCTCGGGTCTGCCCCTGTGCCAACACGAGTGTAACCATGGGCCTTGAACCAGGGGCTATTCTATCCTTTGTGAGTGTGTGGAGGGGTTTATCTGAGGCCACATGGTCCGGTGCACAAGACCAGGAGCTATTCGGAAGGGGGGCCAACGCACAGGCCTTGGCTCTTGGGCCACATGGAGGCACCCAAGTGAGAAGGAGCCAGCGAAAAAGGGGTTGCGCCCTGATGTTTTAAAATTTAGTGGGTTTTTGACATTATATTAAGATTTTCATTGATATATTCAACAATTATATGGGATTTTGGTCATTTTTGGGGGATATTGGGCCCTTTTTTAGGCCAGATCTTGGGGGGAAGTTGGGAGATGGTTACCACCTTCAGTCCTATATAAAACATATGTTATTGAAGCCATGATAGAGGTTCAGAATAGGCTTATGTTGAATAATTATTGAGCCAAAGCCATTTTTATGTAGAGAAGCCATTGAGGAGAGCACCTTTGCGGGCCATTTCTGGGAGCTTTGTTCATCCGATTTCAATGTCGTCAGTTTTGTTGGGTTCTAGAGATCTAGTAGAATAAGACCAGATCAATTTGTAATCCTTTTGGTACTGCTGTGATGTACTTTTAAATATTTGACTAGAAATAAGAAAGTCTCACCCACTGAGACAAAGGCCCGGAGACGTAGACGAGATTGTCAAACTCCATTATCACTTTGGTGTTTTATGGTTTGTTTTTTCATGCTTATTTCCAGATCTGTACATGTTTATATGGTTGCTAAGTTTCTTCATTAAATTTTCTTCTTCTTCAGTTTCCTAAATGGTTAATTAACACATACTTAATAACTCAACCATTGTCGTTTAAAATATCTTTTCAGATCAATCCTCTTGCTAGAAATCCCTCCACACAACACTCTCTTTTGGAGTGCTTCTTTGCTCATTATTGATGTCATGTTGATAAGTTCAACTACCTTTTCCCTATTATTAAGTTATTTCACTTCAAGTGTGCCTCTATACTTATGCATAGGCACTATCATGAGTTTCAATACTCTTCCTTACCCAACCATCACCTTTGGCACTCAACTCTATTAGTTGGGAATGTTTCTCCAAATTTGTCATTATTTGGAAAAATCCTTATATCAAATTGTTACATGGTTCATGAATCTGTTGGTCCTTAGATTAAACTTAAGGCTCAAAGAGTAATGCCAGGCATCAAGAGTGTTTAATGAGAATGTTTTAAAAGAGTGTTTTTTCTACCTTTAGTCATACAAGAAATGATCCTTAAATGAAATTAATAATACGATAGTACATAGGCCATATTTCATTGTTTGAGTCACTATTGTAATATCAAATGGTGGGGAGGAAGCTTACAAAACTGTTAAACAAAGCTAGGCATCAATTGCAGATGAGTCTCACCTTGTTTGCAGTAGAAGAAAAGTAGAGAATGCACCCTTGAACAGTATATGAAATGCAGTAATTCAAACAACTTGCAAGTCTTTCTTTACTTATAGTAAATACAGAGGAAAAACTGCTTACTTAATGAATTGATGATATAATTTGATTACAGTAGTTGTGATACTAAATTGCAATCAATCACTTATCAAGGAATTACATAAGGAAACTTAGAGATATGGAAATACATAAGAAATACACAACTCAAACTCAACTCAAATTATGGAAATTAGAATCTTTGTCCGCACTTGTATTAATACTNCAGGCATCAAGAGTGTTTAATGAGAATGTTTTAAAAGAGTGTTTTTTCTACCTTTAGTCATACAAGAAATGATCCTTAAATGAAATTAATAATACGATAGTACATAGGCCATATTTCATTGTTTGAGTCACTATTGTAATATCAAATGGTGGGGAGGAAGCTTACAAAACTGTTAAACAAAGCTAGGCATCAATTGCAGATGAGTCTCACCTTGTTTGCAGTAGAAGAAAAGTAGAGAATGCACCCTTGAACAGTATATGAAATGCAGTAATTCAAACAACTTGCAAGTCTTTCTTTACTTATAGTAAATACAGAGGAAAAACTGCTTACTTAATGAATTGATGATATAATTTGATTACAGTAGTTGTGATACTAAATTGCAATCAATCACTTATCAAGGAATTACATAAGGAAACTTAGAGATATGGAAATACATAAGAAATACACAACTCAAACTCAACTCAAATTATGGAAATTAGAATCTTTGTCCGCACTTGTATTAATACTAAAAAAAAAAGAGTTTTCTCTATTACATCTGGCAAGAAGCAACCTGATATAGATCTTGAATCTATGTATTTATAGAAAAACTGTCACAACTCAAAACGGTTGGACTTCTTACAATAAAAATAACATATATTTGAATAAGACAACAATATGTAAAATATGTTGAGCTCCGCTGATGTTCTCCTCTGTCTCTTCATCTACTTGGAAAAAACGCCTCTTTTCTTTAGTTCTTTAGGCTGAACACAACTGTTGTCTGGCCTCCTTAATAATTTGACATACTGTCTTGGTTGTTTTTGTTTGTTTTCTTTGGCTCCTCCAGAGACGTTCAACAATGCAACAAATCACAGTTGGGATCGGGTAGGAAGGATAATCGAATGAATGTCACTAGGTGGATCATTAGGGAACGGATAATAAGTACATGAAAAAGTGACTGTTTGTGAAAAGAATGATAATGAAAAATTGCATGATGATGAATTACGGATAGGTGGATAAGCGAAGATCAGAATGTGAGTGAATAAGGTAAGGTAGGGAGGGAAAAAGGAAAGGGTATTGTGCACATTTTCTTACTTGCTCCCAGCTGTGCTTGTTTTTCCATGTTCAATACATTGGTTGCATATATCCAATAATTCTATCACGAACCTTGAGGGTTCAATTGTTTCATTTACCTCGAAAGTGAATAATTTACTTTCTACCTGAGGCAAATTTTCTTGGATCCTTTTCACTTCTTGAGTTGTGGCTTGGAATTGTGAGCTTGGACTTACTAGCCATTTATTTATCTTAAGAAGATCAATATGGTTCATTTCCTAAATGGATGTCAGAGTTTCTTCCTTGCTCTTTCTGGATTTCTGTTGGTTCATTTCAATATCGATTTTCCCCAAGGCTTCTGAGATATTGCTTCCTTCGAAATCAATTAGCCTCTTATTTGATGATGACAACGCTTCCAGGCAAGTGTCCTTTACCTCTCTAGCTAATATTTTGCTTTTTTCCAAATTTGTTTCCCAGACCCCCATGGCCATGTCACCTCGTAATTGTTTAGAAGGAGAGAGCAGAGGAAAATCAGAGACATTATCTTTGTGCACCAATATGATAACTTCTTGGAACCTATCTCGGGTTGAGCGAGCTTCTCTTTCCTTTAGAGAAAGGTCTACTGGTTGGTAGCACTTTTGGATGGCATCAACCTTCAGAAAAAGGTCCTACTGGGCAATTTCCATCTTCTCATTTATTTCCAGTGCTTGAGTTTGGAAGGCCGAGATATTATCGAGGTACCTTTGGTTAGGTCCAACCTAGATTGCAATTGTTTTACTAATTCATCACAATGAGAGACCAGTCCTCGGTTGGTTTGTGAACTTTGATGGAGTTTTATAAGGTCGACCTGAAGCTGTTGGATTTGCTGCTGATCATGAGCTCTAACTTGCTTGAAGTCTTGACTCATCTTGTTCCTTATGGTTTGTTCCATGGCCTGTATTTGAATTTGCAAGTGCTCTACCAATAGGCTCTTCTACTGTAGTCATTTGGCCAAATTGTCCACATACCATTGATTGGCCATGGAAAAATCACCTAACGAACCTGCAACTTCTTTTGCGAATTCTGGATCATCTCGATTGTTTCCATCATACACCATTTTCTGCCTTTTAGTCATCAGTCATCACTCCATCTTTATGGTTTTATTCCCTTTTCACGATGACCTTCCGTTTTCTACTAACAAATAAATCCAAAGGAGGCATTTCTTCAGGTGAGATGGGGGTAAGATCATCTACAAAAACAATTTTGGAATTAGGATTTCCGAGGATGTATTGCAGAGGTGTCAATGATGTAATAGGAGTACCAATATCTGTAGAATGTTGCTGCTCCATTGTATTTGAGGTGCCAGCAGGGGTATTTGGTGACAAGGGAGGCACATTTTGTCCTTGTTTTAGGAAAGCTTCGAGTTGAGATTTTTCCTGGGGGCCTAGTTGACCTGATAATGATGCTTCTAATTTATGTGTCAATACCTCCGAGCTCTTCAGGGTGTCCTCAAGTTTCTATTTACCAGAATGACTAGCTTAAGAACCTGTTGATCTAGATTCCTGAGAAGGGATAGTGACTATTTACTCTCTTTGTAGTACCTTCGATAGGCTATTCCTCATGTTCTTTTGAAAACTAATAAATCCATCTTGTTGATCTGGGGGCAGGGTTTGGAATCTGTCATGTACCTCATCATAAGACCTAACTCCCCTGAATATTTTGTCATACAGGGAGTTTTCGTGCACATATCTTTTCATGTTGAACTAGGCTAGGTGGTTTTCCACAATCTTGCATGGGTCGTGTCTTTGGAATTTGATGTCAACCAATTTGACATCTTCCAGAGTCACAACCTCCACTTTGGAGTGACAGAAATCTAGTAATGAAAACATGCCAACCTAGATAGGGAAAGTCGACCATACCTTTTTCTACGCTTCCTTTAGCTCTTTGATGGTGCCTCCTGTTACTATCTGGTAGGCCACTTCTCTGCATACCAGTCGATCTGGTAAAAATCGCGGGAGAGCATGGGGAGGAACAGAGCATCCAAAAAAATCTGATATAGGAGAAGTTCTCCTCAATAAACCAATTTGCTAGCTTACCTAGATTCCACATAATCCTATTTGAAATTCGAGGAGGTGGGTTACCATACAGGGCTATATGAACAGGAACCACTACATTGTGACAAATATCATAAAATAAATCCTTGGATTTTTCTTCACATAGATTGGAATGGTAGAAATGAATGGGCTCTTCACTGGCCGAGGTCCAACTCCAATTCATTAATGGAAAAGGTGTCATGAAACATATGGAATTCATGATATATGCCGACACGTAAAAGGGGGTACGTTGACCCTTTGACTTCGTTGTCTTATATTTGGAAATCCCTTTGGCCAAGTTATCGGACAACATTTTGGCCTAGTTAAAAGTGTAACCCTCTGCTACCTCATGCATGATGGATACCCATTCCACCGAGAAGTGCATAGGGATTTTCTTCTCGAACAATTGACATAACATCATGGATACATACACCATATGAGCATCCAAATTCACTGTGGCATATATACCACGAGAATCAGTCATGAATCTCTTTGGCTGCCCCCACCAAGACTTGATTATATCGGGACAGTTCCTGTCGTACTGGATGCACTCCTTTTGCTTGAACTCCAGAATGAATGCAAAATTGAATTTATATCTAGGATTAGGGGATAATTTATACTTTACTTTCATATTTTCTGGTCAGAAAGAGCCGACATTGACTAATCAAAATTTGGACCAGGGGTCAAAATTTAGCTCAAAAATCAAAGTTCTCGGAATTTCCTCAAAACGAACAGGAGTGTATTCCTCATCGTCACAAACCCAACGCAACTCGTTTGGGTTCAAACGGACGTCAGGAGCGAGAGATATCGCGATCTGTTTGAATTGTCAAACAGGTAAAAAAAAGGGATGTTGACTGTTCAGTACGTACAGTCCATACGGATGCTGACATGGCATGACCGTACGCTGACGTGGCAAAGGTCGTATGTCCAGGTGGCAGATGATGACGTGGCCTTCACTTATTGGCAGATTTGGGCGAATCATGATGTGACACGTGGCATCATTTTGGTAAATGGTGTGGTGCCACATGGCCCAGTCATGAGCTGCCACGTGGCACCATTGTATTGGTTGTTAGTTCAAAACATTATGGACTCTATGGGGTTCGAACCGTGGACCTCCCCCATAGTCCAAAGTCTTGGCAAGATCCGCCCTGCCAATGTGCCCACACGTTGTTACTTACCATATAACAAATCACATTTAATTTAAGTTTAAATTATTGTGTATGTTGGCAGGGGTCGGGCTGGGGCTTAGCCCCAGCTCGCAGTCTTTTGTATTATGCCATGCGACCACTTACCACACGGAGGGTGCGAGCGGGAGTTTGTATTTCAAACGGAGCCCCAACCCCTGGTTTCGCATGTGACCACACACGAAGCACGCGGGAGTTAAGTTTGGTATTTCAAACGGTTTTTCCCGCCACTTGTCATTGTTCTATTCGCTTGGAAACAAAGCCCTCTTTTGCGCTAGTGCGAGGTCATATGGTGACCACATGCCCACGGTCTTGGCGGTTAGGTGCTGACGCGCCCTAACTGTCCTACAGTTTGCACGGTTATGCGGTTGTGCGTGTGTGATAGGTTTTAGCATGAATTTGGAGCGTGTTCTTGGTTAGAACACACAGAGGTGCGTTTTGGCGAACCAGAGACAATAAGCTTGAAGGAAGAGAATGGAAGGAGGCCTATCTTCTTCATGTTTTGGCCAAATGGGGTGCCGTAAAAGCCCAGCTAGGGGTTTTTGGACATTCTGAATCCATTGGCACTGTTTTCACAGCCATATGAAGACTTCTTTTGCAGTTTTTTAACCATTGAAGTTTCAGGAAGCTCCAAGGAGCTTGAAGCCCTCATTGTTTGAGGTCTTGCTCAGATGAGCCTATGTTTGTTTTCTGTGATTGAATAATCTTTTTTGGCTAATTATTATGATTTGAACATTTTGGGATAGGTTTCAGATCCATTTGAGGACTTTTACAAGTGTTTTTTCCAAAGAGAAGCTCAGGGAAGCTTAAGGCCACATGTAGAAGAGGTCATGCCCAGATGATCCATGATCCATTTTCAGAGTTCTATTAGTCATTTTTGGGGTTTTTATGTATTCTGAACCCAATGGTATAGTCATAATTTCCATTGGAGTTGAGCAGCAGCTTGTAAAATAATCTTTGACAAATTAATCCCAGAGAGCCAAATCCATTGATGGAAGCTCAAGGAGATGTAGCCTGGAGATGGGTGAAATCCTTTATCATGTTGTTCTTGTTGTGAGTGTTTGCTGGTTATTATTTGCTGCAAGTTATTTTTGCTGTTGTATTTATGAAAACAACATATTCAATCTTGCAAAGACCTCACACATAACCATTTAAAAGAAGCATGAACTTAACATATAATTTATCTTGCATATTTTAACACATGGAGCAAGGTCCTGTAAAGTTTATTTTTATGAAGTAGAGGGTGCTTGCATGGTATAACAAGTCATCCCACTATTTTCAGATCATTGACCTTCTGATGGTTGACGATGCTCATGGTCTGGATGTCAACATGATGCAAGGCCCAACTTATCATGTTATTATAAGGCATGAGCCTCAACCGTGCCGCTATTTTGTGTAGCTCGGACTGCGCTATATGTTTGATTTTAGTTGTATAAGTGTCTCCTTCTTATTCAGAAGAGTCCTTAGGACAATTGATGATTTCACACTCTAGAATCTCTAACACCTATGTCCAATATTTAACAGTGTCTGTGGCTCACAGCATGGTGTCCGACAAAACATCTGCATTTGGGTTTGAATGCTCGCCCGCCACATCAGGATTTTTAGTCATTTTTCGTGGCACCATAACTTATAAGGAGACATAGTGATATCACCTATTGCAGAGAAAATTTGTGAGTATTTTAAATAAATAAAGCTTGCTAATTGCAGAAGGTGAAAATGAATTGGAAATCAGAGTGCTTTTATTCAAAACAGACTCATCGCTTTTCGTATAGCTTCATTGACGGAAATTTATTAATGTTTGATGGGAAAGTCTACCTGGTGATCTGATATCCGCGTTTGAATCATTATCCTTAACTAGTCATAAATTCCATCAATACTTCGACAGTTCGCATTCAGGAGTTTTCGATGTGACAGAGTGGGAAACTCTCGAATCCCAAATCTGCAAAAAGGTTAATCTTTGAGTAAACACTTGTAAAAAATTAATTAATCATGTTTAAGATGGTCTGTTAACTTCAAGTATTTTGGGAGTTCAGACTTCGGGGACTTTCAATGCATCTCGAGAGGGACTTCCCGAAACCCAAAATTCGAAACAATTAATTATCTTTGATCATGGTTAACTTAATTATTTAACGTTTAATGCTTCGACACTTTGATATTTAGGTGATTCGTTAATTAATTCTTTGTTAACATCCCGAAGGATCGTCTCCCGTAGTGACGTGTCATAGACTAGGTAATTTTGGCGTGTCGAGGGAAGGGAGGTGCCATGTGTTATTCGACATCGTGTGAATTATCTAGCGAAAAGTTAAAAATGGGTGCCACGTGGCGACTCAGGAAAGACTCAAAAGGTACACATGTCCTACGACCTGCGTCTTTAAAAAGGTTTAGGAAAAGTTATAAGAAGACATCTTCGGGTTTCAGAGTTTCAAGGTTTTTATTGTTAAGACTTATTGAAAAATCCGAAGCGCTGGGCTCCAAAATGACCATAAGATATTTACCTCTTTAAATTTCGAGCGGCTCCAAAACTACAAAGGTATTAGGATCGTTAGATCAAAAGGAAAAACTCAATAATGACGAATATCATGCTCTCCTTATTATTTACCAACTAGTAAAGAAAATTGATTTAAAATTTAAAATGTCATTTACCAATTTTCCGTTTCCTTTGGGTGGAATTATATTTTCATGAGGTGAAAAGGATAGGGCTTAAAAGTTCAAAATTGTATGTGTTCCAACATAATCCAATTCCACTTTTTTCTGCAACTTTATGGAGAAACCCAATGCTCCCCTGGATATCTTAGATATTCTATCATATTTTCCTCTAGACTACCTTTCCATTGACCATACTCATGCTTCAATCCGATTAACGAGCCAAAATTTATGGCTTCTTCAAATTCCATTATGCTCAATGGTGTCCTTCAAGTCCACCAGAAACCTTCCTTATGATTCCTTGAGAATCATTCAACTTAAAACTAAATTATGAGTGGATATATGGATTCTCTTATCAAATAATTTTCCAATAAATACTTTATTTCTCAATTATGAGCACTGAGTAGAAAGTTATAGTCAATTGAACATTTCCAATTTATCTCTTTTGTGCATCTTCTCCCAAGTGAAATAATCTCAAACACCAACTTTGGTCATTTACATAGGTAATTCTGTTAGTAACCGAAAACACTTTTCTACATGACATAGATAACACTTCTAACGTTGAATTCATAGCAACCCTTAGATTGTCAAACTGATGCTCCAGTAAAAAACTGCAACAATATGGAAATGAAAACTTTGCTTCTTTGCACCTTCTCTTGGTTTAGCAATTTTAGCCCTGTTCATGCATCCCTACACCAATTTCTTTGGGATTTTGGAAGAATTTCAATTGGGTATGTCCATTATTACCTTATAAATGATTTGTTACAATTTCATCCTTAATCGAGCTTTGATCTGTTAGTTACAGCTTGCAAAAGTTTTGATTGTTTTACATTGTTATCTATGTATGCTACATGTGTCTTCTTTCTCTTCCTGCACATTTTTACATGCCTAGATTCCAAATATAGCTCCACATTTGTATTCTATGGTTCATAATATTTCCACAGACTGCTCATGTTCCCCCAACATACTTCCGAGCAAGGAGTTATGCCCTCTGGAAGTCAATTGGTGCCAAAATTTTACTTGAACTGTTTCAACTATAACTTTCTTATACGAGCTCCATTTTGAAAACAGATTATCTCGTTGGAAATCTCTCTCTGAGTTATTTTATTTAAGTTACGGAGACACAATATACCTTGGGACACTATGTTCGCATGGGTTTTGATTTTCTAAAAGCATCATTTAGGACCTCAAAATGGCCCCGCAAGTTCATGACCTTCAAAAACCTGAAAACTTCATAGAAATTTGATTTTTTACGGTTATAACAACATTTTAAATATGAGTTGTTCATCTCAAATTGGGTGAAATATGAGCCATTGATTTGCTAATCCTTTCCAAACCATGCAAATCAATTTCCATCGTCGATCGACAACTTGAAATGATCTGGACCGTTGATCCAAGCTTCATTGATGATCGACATTTTGTATTGGACGCACACAACACTTATCCAAAAAATTTGACCCAACCATCGACCATCAACAATTTTATTTGATAACTGATTTCAATACATTTCTAAATCTTCTAACCCAACCATCGCTTGTCGGCCATCGCCGACTTTTGTTGGCGAATGGAACTCCTTTGTTGATTCGGTCGACCTGACCATCGGTCAACAACCACTTCTTGGATGATGTGGCATGACATGTGTATGATGCCATGGAATGACACCTCATCCTGAGGTGTCAACTTGGTTGACGTGACATGTCACATGGATGCTGACGTGGCATGAGACGTCACCCTCTTTTCTTTATCGGTCATCGGTCATTTCTCTTGGATGAACAAACACCTCGTTGAAATGACCGACACCTGATCATCGACCCATTGGACATCAACGCTCTCTCTTGCTCAATCGATACACTTTGCTAAAGCAACTGACTTGACCATCGACTACCAACAACCTTTGTTGGTGACTAAATCACTTCGCCAATTCTCCCGACTCGACATTGGCCATTGATGATTTTGATTGGCATATAAATCACTTTGCTAATCCGTCTTACCCGACCATCAGTCGTTGGTGATCTCCTTTGAAAAATCCAACACTTAGAACTTTCGACCAAAACCTATATGAATCTAGGCCATCGATATTCCATCTCCAATGATCTTAGCCAATGATTCTTCGAACATCACCCAACTCTACTGATGAATCTTGACCATCGATTTGCTCTATTTTCCAACTTCGAAATAAAATCCTGATCGTTGAATATCGGTTCAACTTCCAAATGTTCGAAGACAAATACATACCATCGATCTATTTCAATTTCACAACTGTCGAATTGAATCTCAACCATCAATTTGATCCAATTTTGAAACCACCAAAAATGAATCTTAGTTGTCGATTCACATCACCTTTCAAATGGTAGAAACTTATAAGTTTTTAAATTTATTAAAATGAATCTAGGCCATTGATCTCAAGATCAAACTTGATCTTAGTCATCAATTCACTGAAATCTACTTAGCGCTACAATTGCCATTAAAATACAAATTTGTTGACCTTCTAGGTCGAATTCAACTCTACAACTTGCATATTCACACCATAGATCATCTTCTTTGACTGCCTTCAGGAATTTAAACTCAAAATTTACCCACGAATTTGAGGATTTCTCTCTAATTCTCCGTTTTTCCCCAAATTCACATAGACCGAAGTATGCAACAGTGAATTTGTCCAATTCGCATTGGTTTTGGCCCATACAATCCTGGTTTTTGGAACATAAGTTTTGATACCACATTGTAACGTACCCAACCTCCAGCTGAATAACATTACATGTGGAATACTCATGAATATTAAGATTTTCTACTTAATTCAATTTCATGTAGCTTACCACCTACATATCACACCCAAATTTAACTATTTGACTGGTACTACAATTCTAAATGCATCTAACAACATATATTAAAAATGTGAGTGCAACTTCTCAAGCAAAAAACAAACACACAAAATTCTTACAAACAATTTGCACAATGGAATGAACATATTAACATAACAAAGAACTTATCTGTATGCATAATAACCAACCAG
>SNQJ01S0174343.1:5272-25514 GCA_010110895.2 Picea sitchensis | reverse complement strand
GGAACAAGAAAACAAACGAAAGGAAACAAGACAAAAATATCTCCTAGAGGAGATTCATGAGTCCATCTCTATAATCAAAACATTTTAAGGATTGTTGTCATAGCTAGAACACCTACTTGTAATGTAGCCAAATTAGAAATGTAGGTTATAGGCATGATAATTCAAAACAATCAAGCCTGGAGTCTTGTCTTCCAGTGTGTTGTTCCTCTGAATGCATTGAGATCCCTTTGGATTAGTGATTGCAACAAGGCTTCCTTCCTGCTGCAAGTACCCTCATGACAATGATGCAAATAATATGTACAAGTGCATACCTGAGAGTGTACACCAATGAAGATTCTTCTTGCTTGTCATTGTCACGATGAGCAATCAAATTCCTTTCTTGTTTACCATAGACTAGAAGGCAAATTATGTTGCTGTAGTTTTCTGTGGCCACCTCCACATTCTTCCATCCAAGACATCCAATAGAGTAGCAAGAATAAATGTGTGGATGTTCCAAAAAAATGGTATCATCCAAAACCACATTGTGGAAAAAGTGGAAAAAGGTTTCCTATTAAGGTGACTGAACTTTCTCATCTAAACTTTTCTTGATCAACTGAAGAGAATGCATCAATTTCTTACAAAGAACCACCATTCACAAGATGCACCCAATATGGGTTATTGCATAATGTTGTGTAAGAGATATCACATCACTGTATACAATTTTGTATCTAAACTTTGGTGGAACATGATTTAAATATGCCTCAAAACACTTTGCTGGAATATGCCCAGAAACTGGCGCACTGCTTGATTTATACCTGGTTGCAAACTTACTCAAACAAATTTGTAAATATGCAAAAGGGCTGTAAGGCTGTTGTCATATGAATCAGGCTTTAAAAAACTTAAAAAATGAACCTGTAGCTGAAATGCCTCCAACCAATATGTAGCACAGACCATGTTGTGTTTTGTCCCCATTAAAAGAATAAAAGGCGAGCCTTAGATTTGTGTTCTGGTTACTGTGAAGGTACCTTGTTTGCAGAACTGATGATGCCTTAAAAAATAATTTCTATCTCCAGAATACTTGTCCAATCTCCAAAAGAATACCCTTGTTAAGAACCAAATATCAATATAGCATAGAAAAACCTTAGAATAAGTACTCAGTGCCTTGAAAAAGAGATAATTTAAGATAATAAGCCTCTTTGAGGGGGAAACCTCCTTTTACACCACATAAATGTTCAAGTACAAGATGATTCCAAATGAAAATGTCTCCTTGGTATATATAGGAGACTAGGAGGTACAATTACAACTAATGGACCCAAGCCGACATAAATAAAATAACATTACTATAGCACATACCATGTTGTGTTTTGTCCCCATTAAAAGAATAAAAGGCGAGCCTTAGATTTGTGTTCTGGTTACTGTGAAGGTACCTTTTTTGTAGAACTGATGATGCCTTAAAAATAATTTTTATGTCCAAAATACTTGTTGTCCAATCTCCAAAAGAATACCCTTGTTAAGAACCAAATATCATAGCATAGAAAACCTTAGAATAAGTACTCGTTGCCTTGAAAAGAGATAATTTCAGATAATAAGCTCCTTTGAGGGGGAAACCTCCTTACACCACATAAATGTTCAAGTACAAGATGATTCCTGAAATGAAAATGTCTCCTTTGGTATATATAGGAGACTAGGGGAGCAATTACAACTAATGGACCCAAGCCGACATAAATAAAAATAACATTACTAATGTAATATTCCCCAATTAAGGGGTAATGTGCCACTATTTAGGGTTTAACATGCCCTTCCCTCGTGACAAGTGTTTTCCACAATGCTTGAGTAATTCTAGATGCTTATGTATAAGCGACCATCTTCCCAAGTGGAATCTCAACATGAAGTTTCCACTTAATGAGATACCTTGAAATGGATATATTCCTCAGATGGCTAATTCTTGTGTCAGTGATGGCTCTTCCAATATGATTTTTCCCCTTCCTCATCAAGTTCGAAATATAGTTTGAACTCTGATCTTGTCACCTATAACCTTCTTAAAGCATGAAACATGGAAAACCGAGTGTACTCATGAAGATGCAGAACCCAATTTGTTTTCCATAGTACCAATCTTTGCAACACCTTATAAGGACCACAATACTTTGGTGATTTATTATTCTTCTTGGCTTGTTTGAGGGACATCTGCTTGTATGGTTGTGGTCTTAAAAAACACCCAATCCCCCACTTCAAAACTTTTTTCACTAATGATGTTGATCTAATTGTTGTTTCATGTGATTATGTGCCATGGTCAGTTGTCCTTAAGATTTTGAGAACTTGTTGTTGATGCTCGATGTGATCTCTCCCACACTGCTTGAACCTTGTATTTTTATTTTAGAGAAGAAGGGATGGTTGAGGGTGGTATCCATGAGTGCCATAAATGATGTCATTTTGTTGGTGCATGAAAGGAAGTGTTATACCACCATTCCGCCAAGGGTAACCATCTGAACCATTGTGTTTGCTTTATTAGAGATAAAGAAACGAAGGTATCCCTCCGCATTACTTGTTCACCATCCTATTGTCCATCATATTGAGGATGATAGGATGAGCTATGAGCCAATTGAGTACCCAAACAAGAAAATACTCCTATCCAAAAATGTCCAAAGTGAAGTAGGATCTCTATCACTTACAATAATATTTGGAATTCCATAGTTTTTTGAACTGTTTCTATGAATGTGGTGACAACTCAGAATGATTTAAGGGATGAGAGAGTGCACAAAAGTGTGTACACTTTTGTCGTACCTATCAACAATCACCAAGGATGACACTCTTTCCTCGTGACTTCAAGTAGCCCTCGGTGGATGAAATCCATGAAAACCTCCCAACTAATTTGGGATGGCTAATGGTTGTAAAAGATCCTCGGGTCTTAATTGTTCCCACCCTATTTTGTTGGCAAACCAACCATTCTCGCCATAAACCTTTGAACATCAGCTTTAGTGCCATCCCAAAAAAATTCCTTCTTGACCCCTATGGTGGTTTTCAAAAACCTGAAAATCCTCTAAGATTCTTCTTCAATGTTTTGGGGAATCGTAATCAAATTCATCATGGCCTTCAATCTTGTTAGGGTCTTCCTTCACACCTTCATGAGATACTATATGAACCAAATACTCTACCTTTTTCACCCCAAATAAACATTTGGACGTTTTGGCATATAGATGTTGCTCCATTAGTAAATGAGGCACCTTGTCAAGATGTCTAATAATCCCTCCCAAGACTTGCTATAGATTAGAATATCATCAAAAATACTAACACAGATTTTCAAAGGAAGGGATTGAAATGAAATTCATCAACCCTTGGAATGTGGAAGTGCATTTGTAAGGCCGTGGCATGACCAAAATTCCATAATGGCCTCCATGAGTTCGAATGTTGTTTTGGGATATCTTCTTCCTTCATTAATTTAACTGATGATACCTGAATGGAGATCCAACTTTGGGAAATAGATTGTTCCATGTAGTTCATCTAACAATTCATCAATGCATGTGAATGGGAAACTTATCTTAATAGTGATTTTGTTGAGCTCTCTATAATTTGGACACATACCATGAGCCATCTTTCTGAATACCATTATCGGCCAGAGTAAGAACTTTGGCTAGGTCTAATAATGACAACCCCTAACATTTCTTCAACAATGCACTAAATTTCACTCTTTCCTCGGTCATATGGGTATCTATAATGGGTCTGATGTTAGGAGGAACACTGACAGGAATTAGGTGAATATCATGATCATGATTTTGAGGGTGGAAGACCCTTTGGGAATATATTCAAATAATTTGAATGCTTATCAATGATCCCTTTGATATCTAGGAGAATAGATGATGTTTGAACATCTAGTGAGCATGTAATAACACCTTGATGCCCATTTTTTAATAATTTTGTCATGCCATTAGAGGTTACCACCTTACTAGGTTTCCCCGTGATACCCTCTTATCTCAATTTCTTCCAATGAAAATTTGAAAAGCTTAATTTGTAAATTAAAAGCTACCGTTCCTAATGATTGTAACCATTGGATTCTAGTACTCTATTATCAACACTCACCAGGGTATAGCACACTATTCATTCATTACATATCTCCCCATAGTAAGATTGATCTTATTTCATTTTCCTCGAAGCAATTGATAGTCCCTCCATCCGCAATCATTACTTGAAACTTTCATGTTGGATATACAAAGAAATTGGAGAGCTTCTACAATTTATAGTGAATGAAATTATGAAAATAAATGTAATCAATTAGGACTATTACCCTTTTATTTTTTATATATCCTTCTAACTTGAGGGATTTTGGAGTAATGATTTCATCCAAAGCATGACAAGATATCGTTGGAGAGTCTCTTCTAGTTCTATATGTAGAATAATTTCTTCTACATTTTCATCTTGATGGTTCTTGTTCTCTCTCCTTCACAATCTATGAATAATTTATTCTCACCACACTTATGTCCCCATCAGACTTGTCAGTCACAATTAAAGCATAAACCTTTTGCTTTATTTTCCTCCAATTGTTGAGGTGTCAACTTCTGTGAGGGTTGAGGTGTTTTAGAAGAAGAGCATTATTCTCTCGACATATGTTAGGATTATCCTTCTAGTAGCCATAGCTATAAGCTTTTACTCTCAACATTTCTCTTACACCCTAAATGCATTCTCTCCAATGATTTGGGTTCCCAAAGGTGAACCCTCATGTTGAATGTTATCCTTTAAAGTTCTATGAATACATCAATCAAGTGCTCATCTCGAATATTCAGTTACCTTTATATTCAATCTTTAAGTTCTCAATGCTCAGTAATCGAACCCTTTTGCTTGAGATTTATCAATTGGTTAAATAAGGTATTTCTCCCTCGATCCCTCATAGTGTGCTATTTCTTCCGTGAAAATTCGTCCTTTGCTAAGCAAGGGGACGAAGTGATTCAAGTAGAAAAAAGCCAATAATACCATACAAATTGATTGGGTTCTAAATATAAAGAAGAAATTGCATCTTTGTATGTGTACATTGTAGATCAAATAATTGCTCCATTTGAAGTATCCATGTGATTGTCCTGCATCAAACTTCCTCATATTGATCTTAGGGAACATGGTTGGTTCAACCCAAAGTTGGAGTTTCTCCATTCTTTGATTCATCTCCTTTGTCCCTCATCATGAATTTCATGGGATACATTTTCAAATTTCTGTGTGTCCCTCTCTATTAGAAAGACATTTCAATCCCTTCCATGATCTCCTTTAAACCATCCATCTTAGTATCCACTATCACTTCCAATTTATCTTCAATTGAATCCATCATCCCTCAGAAGTTCATATCTTGTTACTATCTCTTTTGTAATTCATTTATGTCCCTAATGATTTCTCACACCTTCATCAAGATTCCAAGCAAGTTCCGTCTGAGGCTTATTTGGTGTAGAAGTTCCCTTTTTATGGTATTGTTGGCCAAGTATCACTTTTAATCCTTGATTTTGAGGTGGTTATGCTAGACAACATTTCTTCTGTAGTATCTCCCAAAGTTTCAATCCTTCCTCGTATGAAACTTTATTTTGTGGTTCTTGATATTTCTCTGCAATTCCACATGTCTCATCAAAATTGGATTTTCCAAGTGGAATTTATGGTAACTTCCCCAAAACTTGTTGATTTTTGGTCTTCCAGGAGATCTCACTTTTATAGCATGCCCCACACACAATAATTGACATAAAATTTTGAAACTTGTACCATAAATACCACAGATCATTCCACTATCCAATGCAATCAATGTCACTCAATTTGATACTCTGGGAAGAAGCTATGATTGTTTTACCCAAAACACCGCTTTGAGACTAGTCAATAGGACTATTAGATACCCTATCTTCCACAGGTGTATCTTACAAATGTAAGATGACCTAGAAGTCGATGACATTTTTACCATATATACTTTACTAATTTCTATGAATAACCTCCATATTTTAGGGTCTGAAACTACAAAAATTTATAGTAAAATTCAAGAATGACTAATTCAGATGATTCTAGAACCCCATTCACATGTGCTATATCTACTTAGTGTAAAGTATATATATTGTCAAAGAGCTGAAATTTTAACCCAATGTACATTGATCCTTATAATAAATATCCTACAAGGGGTTCATTCTGAACTTCATAGAAAATTTATAGCGAAAATCTAAGGTGTCTCAGATGTAGTAGCTGCAAATCCCAAGACCTTGAGCTTTGATACCATATGTTAAGAACCAAATATCAATATAGCATAGAAAACCTAGAATAAGTACTCAATGCCTTCTGAAAAGAGATAATTTCAGATAATAAGCTCCTTCGAGGGAAACCTCCTTTTACACAACATAAATGTTCAAGTACAAGATGATTCCAGAAATGAAAATGTCTCCTTGGTATATATAGAGACCTGGAGGCCAATTATAACTAATGGACACAAGCTGACATAAATAAAATAACATTACTAATGTGATATTCCCCAATTAATGTTCCACCATTTAGTCTTAAATAATACCCTTATGTTGCAATGAATCCTTGAAGTAATGCCTTGAGATTGGCAATGATAGTGGCCTAGATCATTTTGCAATGAATCCCTGAAGTAATTCCTTGATATTGATAATGATAATGGCCTAGATAGTGGCCTAGTATAGATCTTTGAGTTTTGCTGTGGTGATTTATAGCCCTGCTGCTAGAAGACTCCTAAACGTATTCTACTCTGTAGCTTGTAGGCCTCATGACCATTATTTTAAAATATTACCATCAATTTTGGGGGTCCACCTTCTCCTCGACCAATTCACTGTAAGATCTACTTCCTTTATTTGTTGGGGTCCGCCTCTTTTTGCAGTAATAGAAGCAAGGGTTTAGTAGCCTTTAAGTGACTAATACCTGCCTTCATCCTTGAGCAAGAGGTATTCTTCAAGACCCACTCTGATACCCGTTGAATTTTCACAATGAGCTATGGCTCATGCATTTAATTAAATTTTTGTTTAGCTTTAGTTGAACCATAACTACCGTAAAACCACATCACAAGAAGAATAACCATGCACAAGAACATAAGAAGTATCCCGGAAAACCCTTCAACAAGGGAAGAAAACCCAACCAATCCTTTGCTATATTCTTCAAGTGAAAGAGCTCCCACACCATCAACAAATCTAGCACACAAGAGGGTACTAATTATCATAATTTTAGACCACAACTTCTAAATAATGAGATGACACAATGTTAAGGTGTTTCCTCAATGGGAATTCAAATTTATTTATATAATACTCTATCACATCAAATGATGTGTCTATTGGCAACAATAGGGATGATCTAAATAACTCAAAATATAATTAATAATTACCATATTAATTCATATCTTTACATTATGGATGACTTGTACTCTTTACATCAAAAATAGGGTTACGGTGTACCTCAATTTTGGAAAATATAGTGTGTGGATCTCTAATACACCCACCAGTGCTCAACCACTAGGGCACATTCGCGAAGTCTAAACTACGGGATTTCCACATCTCTATCTCATCGTGACATCACAGAGAACCACACTCACTAGTGCCCACCCACTAGGATCACGTTCACATGCCTCGCCAATAGCATGTCCAACCTCAATAGATCTCTCTTTCTCATCAGCATTCATAGGAGAACCTCACTCACCATTGCCTCAACCACTGGGGATCAATGCTCGACTGCTCTCAATGACGTTCACATCCAACTCATTAGACCCTTTCTCAATCGTGGGTTACACAAGAGAATCATCTAGAGTATCACATCATCTCGAATCTATGCATAGAGGAGACCAGAACATCGTTTCATCTTCGTCTCTTAACGCATACACCCAACTTTCATGGGATTCTCACACTGGGAACACAAAATTCCATCTCCGCCTCTCGAGAACCACACACCCAACTCATGCTCTCTCTCACAGTGGGCACATTAATATTCATCTAATGCCTCTTTAGAGTGAACCACACACCTGTATCATGGGCTTCACCCACTCACATAGGCAATAACGCTACATCTTTGTCTCTGAGAGGAACCACACACTCATCTCATGGCAATAATTCCAACTCATATAGTACACACATAGGGGTACACACACCGTTCCTTCTCCGTATGAGAGAGGAAATCTATCTCATGGGCACACTCCAAATAATGGGCTCTCTCAGCCGAACTCACTCAAGAGGTGTCCCTGAGGATGTCTCACAAAGTAGCTTGTAATCATCAACAAGTTGTTCCCTAGATACATAGACAGAGTGACCGGTATCTCCTTGGAAGGCCAAAAGGAGTGACCATACCTTTGGGTCACACCCTTAGTGAAGGGAAAAAGGTGACCAAGTTGGAATTTGGCTAGGAACTCAGGGAAAAAAGTGGTAGGTTTTAAGTGTTAAAATAAGGGGTTTCTAGGGGATAATGACCTGATGATTAGGTGATAATGACCTAATAATTAGGTGGAAAATAACTCTATAAAAAAATGCCCCTAAAGTGTGAGTTAAGAAGAGGTGGCGATGGCTGTCACTTTATAAATCAAGTCGCAGAGCTTTGGGAAAATAAGCTTGGAGAAGAGCATCACCATTCCTACAGAAAAAGATCCCCGAGGTGGGAATACTCGTGATCGGTAAGAAAGACAAGAGCATATATACCATAAATACACTGCAAATCCATGCATGACACAAGTGATCGGATGATACACAACATAAAAATAAATCGTGGATCCATCAAGAACCAATCATGACTCTCCTGATTCTCATGGGCCACGTATATACACCGTGGATCCACATGCAAGATGCAAGGAAATCATAGCCACCACCAATTACAAATAAAGGATCTATGTCACATCATACAAATCAATGAGATTACTCAATAACCGAAAGAATTTATGAAAAATTATCCATCATATCTTGGGAAAGAATATAATATAACATAAGTGTGATATTATCCCAAGGTATTAGTCCTTGAACCAAATTGTATGAATATACAACATGTCAATAAATGAGTTAAAGTCGATCATGGTAGAAAATGTTTGATTATCTACTATTAATGTATAACGCTACCGTGATGGAAGGGAATCCACCGATGATGATGATGGAACCTAAGATACCTAATACACCTACAAAGTGTGAATAAATGAGTTGACGTCAAACACTCAGAGATTCATTCGACATGAGACAATGATGTAAACTCACTGTAAAAATGCAAGGAGACCTACCACTGATATTTGGTAAAGTCCCAAGGTACTAATGGTTTCTATATTTCAATACCTGATAATGAGTTGTATTCGACAAGTTGCAAAACTTCATTGGTTGAAGGTTCGGATGTATCCCCCATCAATCTAATACCTAAACATGTAAACATGGATGGCGTGTAAAAATCATAATAATGGAGCACACTGGATTATTAGGGATGGGTCATGGATAAACAGGCTGAAAGGAACTACAGGTGCCGATGTAGGTAAACTTTCCTTGAACAAGGAGGCATGATAAATAACTTGACTCGGCAACATTAAATCAGATGAATACCATAATAATGGTCATGGACCTATCAAGGGAATGTGACACAGGATGGAAATGGTGGTCACGAGAGAGAATTACGACTCCTAACCTGATGTAATGATAGAACATGTGCATTGTTCAAGGGAGACTCAAAATAGTAATTGCTACCAATGAATGAATATAACAAGAAGAAAAAACCCTCACAAATTCTCCACCATGAATCCATTTGAAAATTCCTCCTTTCTTGTTTTACTGGCCATTGAGGAGGATAACATACCCTTGATAGCTCATCTAGTTTAATGAGTCCCTCATCATATATTGAGCGAACCTGAAGAAGGAAGAGTTCGTTCCCATATGGTTCCTTCAATGTTTGGTTTTACAAGTTCAAAGAAGGTAAAATCGATGGTCTTTCATGTTTAGAGAGTTTGAAACGGTCGTAACTAAGACCCACAATGAAATTTTTCGCAGTTAGTCTCCAGGGTCCATAAAAGTATAAAACGATACCTAGAACTCTTCTAATCATTCTTGAATAGAGTATTCGTTTTTCATAATTAGTCTAATGATGCCGAAAAAGGTAAACTATCACCAAAGATGCCCTTTCTAACCTTTAATGAGTGTGAAAGGAACAAGCTCACTCGACAATCTTCATTTAGAGTCCTAAAGAGATTAAATGAGACTCCAAAGAGTTCCTTTTCATATAGCTTTTAATGATCGAAACAAGATAAAAAGTATACCTATAATCTATTCTCATGTATTTGTGAGCACGAAAAAAAATACTAAGCTTCCCAGAATCTATTCTCATGTATTTAAGAGAATCCAGAAGGAAAAAGACTAAGCTCGAGATTGGTTCCATTTTTACACAATCTTGAAACAAAGTAAAAACTATTCTTGGTAGGTTTCATTTTTTCACGAGCTTGAGACTAGGAAAACTATGCTCAGAAATGGTTTCATTTTCACCGAGCTGTTCCAAAAACTAATTGTGCTCGATACTTCCCAATGTAAAGTCCAAAGTTGGGTGGAGCAGCCTCGTCTCCCCATCTCATAGCTAGGCTTAACCTAATGATGATCAAAGGTTAGAGACATGCCCCCCAAGCTTCGCTTTCCATCTTCCAACTCTTCTCCAATAGTGTAATGTCCCTAAATAGGAGCTCCATAAAGGAGGATTAATATTCTAAACCAATTCCTAGACTATATCCAGGGCCAGGAAGGGGTAAACAAGGTTACTAGAGGTCACTCTACTGAGTGTATTATAATTTGAAAGTGACATTGAGCTACAAGACATTGAGATAAAAGTGACTCAAAAGCACCCTTTAATTCAAAGTGAGCTAAAAAAATAGAACAAATAAGATAAAAAATAGGTCAACAACAAACAAGAGGGTTTCAGAATATATAAATGAAGGGTGTAAAGCAAACCTAATTCACCAGCTATGTAAGTTTTGACTCTGTCATTGAGGAGAGATAGCTCTGATTCCGTGAGGAATACACCCAAAGGTTGATTTTGGTGTTGAGAGACACACCCCTAGCCTCAAATCGGGAGACTGGGCCAAATATTCCACGGGCCTTAGCAACAGTTACACAGGTTGCAACAAGGGTGCACTTATTCAAGGTGAGGGTGAATCTTATGAGGAGGTTTAACGAGTCGACTTATCCCATCCAGGGAGAATCCAATGATTCCCCTCCGGCCTAGTTGAGAGGAAGGCAGGGAGCATCTATTGATTGGTTTCTTGTCAGATTCTGACGGGGAAATCATCTGGGGTGCATTTTCTAGCTGTTGAGGGTGCGATAGTTGGGGATGACACATTTGGGATTCACGAGAGATCAATAGATCAGATCCAGGGAAATCCAGGGAAATCCTTCTGACACATTTCAGAGGAGCCTAGGGTGCTCGGTTTGAGATCCTTATCAGTCGACTCCGACAAGGGAATCACTAGGGCTAGCCTAAAGAACGTAGGGGAAAATTTCCCTGTGGGGATCCATCCAACTGCACATATCAACAGGGATTATTATGTCGAGATCACCACCATGCTCCAGAGAGAGAGAGAGTGTGGCTTAGATGATTGGGATAGTTTCCGTAAGTTGATCCGAGGAGTTTAGCCACCGAGGTGAACTTTCCAGGTTTGCAGCAGTTGTCGTATGAGTTTCCATAGCTCACAACAGATATTACATCTCATTCAATGATCCCACAAACTTCTTCTAGTAATTCCGGGTATTATTGTTTTAGTTTTCTTATCAGATTCCAACTAAGATCCTTTGTCGTTGATCTACGAGGATTTATTTTATTCACCTAAGATCTCTACATTTAATCCACACAGATATCATAATATATGGTTTGTATTATTTTGTCTCATTTAATATCTCAGATGCCTACTTATATGTCGTAAACAATTAATTATCTACACATACATCTAAAACGCATCCAGAAAATCCCCAAAGGCACGACGATAATAGACATATTAGATTAGCAACATTTCCTAGACTAGCTTATCTTGGATGTTACAATGGTATCCAAGCTTTCTTCCTGCCAGCCTGTGAAGAAAGTAGCTCTCATGACCCCATGATTCTGGGAGTAGGTGAAGAATACCTAGAGGGCTAATGAAATATTGGGGATGAGTACATTCAATACCGCAGAGGTCATAGAAGAGATTGGAGAGATAGGAATAGAAGGACTACACTCCCTTCCACACTAACCGATACAGAGCTGCGTTAAAGGACATAGAGCATATCAACTTTGACACAGAGGTAGAGATAGAGAGGAGTATGGGTGAAAAACGAGAGACTCCATAGGGTAGGGGAAAGGCCCCGAGACACAAATTGACAGTACGCAAGACATGTTGAATGACCTAGCTAGAAGACAACGAGATATGATGAATGCCATAACACAAATAGCCATTAGTACACAGATGGTCCATCATAGCATGAGCACTATAAGTGCCAACGCCGCAGGAGGAGCGAGTTGTTCAAAAGGACACCCGAGAGGTGGGGCCAGTGGATCTAAGGGCGGAGCAAGTGCACACCCTTCACCTATACAAGCCTATACATCATCTGGGATGATTCCCCGACCTTTATATCCACAATTCCAAGGGGACAACTGTTGGGACAAATCCGTAAGCTATGCAGACCTACCAACGGTTAGGGACATGCAAGGCCACAAGATCATTCAGAGTACATGAGAGACCACATTTGGCACTAGGACCTAAGTTCCATGTAGACGTTGACTCATGGTGGACTACTATTCGGGATCGCATCGTAACGTGACTTCAAGAGGCATAGAGGGGTAATGGGAAAACTCAAAACATGGATTTCATCAAGAAAGAGGGAAGTTGAACATTCCTACTTTCAATGGATCATCACGATTCTCAGCTTAGGCATGGGTACATAAGCTTGACACATATTTCAATCTTTACCCGATGACAACTTCCCCACCTTGCATTTGGATGGGGAGGCCTAGGAATGGTGGTACCATGGGCTAGTGGCACTGGGTCACAACCACATTACTTCATAATTGGGATTTCATTGAGAGGTTGATGGAGAGGTTTGACATAAGATATCCATAGCTCCATTTCAGGGACCTTACACATTTGAGACAAACAAGATCGGCTTGAGGCCTTCATCATAGAAGTTCCGAAGTGAAGGCGCGGGTCAGATCCGATATATAGGAGAACATATTGGTGATTCTTTTCACTGAGGCATTGACAGAGCCATCGAGGGGTTGGGTTAAGGCTTTCAAGCCTCACACCCTACAAGAGGCCATTGTCCGCACGAGAGACATGGGGGACTCAACATCGAAATCCAAACCTGTTACCAAACCCTTGGTGTACCTAGAGACAAAGATAAAAAAAATACTCAAAGGGAAATTTGAAGCAGTAAGCCCAAGTTGGAAATGACACTGCATTGCAAGAGTTGATGAGGAAGCAGTCGCTATCATTCTCTTGGGTGTAGATCCTTGGGTCCCATGCAACATGTGCATGGGAAAGGGAGATATCCATTCTATTGAGGTAGCAACAAACAATGTGGATAGTGTGAGGGAGGAGGAGCAGACAACAGCTCCAATTAGCTCGTAGGACGAGCCATCACGCCTGAGGAGCATCCTCCATGTGGAGACCACCGGACACTTGCGTGTGGACCTCGGCCCACCCCAGAAGCACCACAACCTCTTGAGCTTCCAGTATGAAAACCAACAAGTGGGAGGAGTCATCATAACACCCCTATGGTGTTCCTAGGTATACAATTCCTCCAGATATGCCACCTCCTTATCAAAGTGGACTATTCGTGAGACAATGAGAAATCACCCACCGATGGTGGGGCCACCCACAACTTCATTGATGCTTCATTGGTATCAGGACATGCACTTCGCATTATAGGAGTTTGAGGGATTTGATGTTGGGAGTGCATGGCCATATGGTGGAGTGTCTAGGTAGAGTCCCAGAATTGGAGGTAAAGTTAAGTAAGTAAGACTTGAGGAGACACATTTTATGTAGTCAACTCCATCGTATTACATATGTGGTGTTGGGAGTCCAATAGTTGATCACCTTGGGAAATATTACGACCAACTACCACTGCAAACCATGGAGATGGGGTCTGTGGACATTGATGGGAAGACCATCATCTGGGGGGCATGTTGACAAGGGCACCTAAGACAATTTTGAACTAAGAGCATGGAGAGAGGATATTTAGGCAAGGGAGGCAGCATACGCAGTGCTTGGATCACCAAACAAAGGATCTCAGAGGGTGGCCAACAATATTAGAAAAGATAAGGAACTTGTTGGGAGGTATCAACAAGGTTTTGTCTGGACCTCCACTAGGGAGATCACCGACGAGGGCTTGAGCATACCATTGAGCTAGAGGAGGGGACCAAACCCATGATCACCCCAACTTCATCGCTATCCCAGGGAGGTCTAATGATGAGATAGAGAAAGCAATTAAGGAATTTCTAGCGATGGGGCACATCAGACTTAGCAACAATCCATCTGGGCTTGAGTTTCTTTAGTTCAAGAAGGATGTTCACAGGATGTGCATTGATTATCAAGACTTGAACAAGAAAACCACCAAGAACCGATACCCTATCCCACACAATGAAGAGTTGATGGACGAAATGATGGGAAAGTTTTCTTCTCAATATTGATCTATTCGCGGTCTCAGGTTTCAGCCATGGAAGCCTGCACATGAGATCTAGCTAAGCAAGTACAAACAAAGCCATCAAGAAAGGAAGAGAGATTCAATATGGAATAATGAGAAATATATTCACACTACTACAATGAGTCGATGATTGATACATATATCATGATCAATATGATACAAATGAATGAGTGGAATAATAATATATAGGGAAAACATTCCATAATTAAGAAAAGAAATCAAGTAGTTAGCTTTCCTTAGGAATGCATGCATGCATACAGTGATGGCAAAAATAGAAAGTCTAAAATAGAATCAGTCAGTTAACTCCCACTAAACTAGTTAGTTAACTCCCATTGAGCTAGTGTGTTGAAAATAGATATTTCTCCAACAACCCCTTTGAACATCACTATGTAGTAAAAAAATGAGTCCCAACTAGTAGGCTATTTTAGGTACTCATGTGCAATGAAACTAATGAACACTAATAAAAGTGAGGAAAGAGGGAAACCAATGCTGGGAACAAACCTCCCCTCAAAAGATAATGTATCATCAAAGAAGAAAATGACATTGCTAGGAACCGCAGCTATTCATTGCAAGCATCTATCCCACAAAGTTCCAAACTTCGCTTTCATCAAAGTCTTCGCGGAAGATAGAAATCTTTATGATCCGATGAAGTCCTTGGCAACCCGTCAGCCTTGTAAATTTTGATCATGTGGACTCCATCCGCACTGAAAAATACCTTCAGGAAGTGGAACCAGATGTTAAAAGTTTGGTTATGCAGGGAGTGCGATTCATACCCTTCGATGGTCATTTCCACAATGGATTTCCAATATATTGTAGTTTTGTTGATTAGTAGATTGAACCATATAGCAATGCATGGCATCATAGGTTCTCGAGTTGGAGTACATGAGAAGGCTCCTCATGTTGAGATCGAGTAATGATCGAATCCAATGGATTCCTACTTCCTATGTATCTGAGCCTTCTTGGCAGACCCCGGCTTCAACTTTGGCTTCTTATCTGGATGTACTGTCTTCTTATTTCCATGTACAAAACATGAGTGTATGGAATCATATCCGATGTCCGAATCGATGGAAGAACAAGAGTATATACATGTTTCTTAATCGAGGTGCATGCAAAGTAGTCTCCTTATGTTTAAGTAGAATATAGGAGTCATCGTCAAAAAACTTAGTGAATTTTATACTAACCTTGACTTGTGATCCACCTCACCACTGTAATGATGGAATTTTCATGCATGTCACTCCATTGAAACCTAACTGATGTAAATCAACCTTTTACCTTTCTCAGTGATCTCGATAAACTAAGAGTAGATTCATGGAAATCTTTGGAACATGAAATACATTCTCAAAACTTCCATTGTGTATTTCCACTCTCCCTTCTCCTGTTACTGCTACTGGAGTGTCATCCCCATGAGAATAGGGTCTTGAGCATGTAATCAAAGAAAATAAAACTTCCTTTGTCGCCATATGATGGGATGCACCATCTATAATCCATGAATCGATGAGGAATTAATTGCAACAAAAACATGATGATTAATTCCTTCTTGTGCACATGGTCTTCATTTCCTTCTTCTTCTGCCCTTCCACTGATAGTCTCCAAGCTGTTCTCACATGCCTATTCCATAAGATTGATCTATTTCTTCATGCATGGGGATTCTTCATGATTCGGCCATTGGGTATAGTGCACTATTTTCCTTCTTATTCTTCTTGGAATACGAAGAGTCTCTGGAACTTGGAAGAATTGTTGAAGGTTTGGAATATCCCTCCTTCCCATTCTCGCTTTGGATGACCCTTTCCATCATGCATGGTGAGTGCATGTGCTTTTGGAACAAATTGGAAAATACCAATGCTGGCTCAGTTCATTGAGGAGGCCCATCTATATGAGTTTTGTTTTCTCTTGTGTAAGAGACTCAATGAACGGAGCCAACGTAGGCATTTTCCAATTTGTTCCAAAAAGACACCTTCCAAAATGGAAATTGGAGACATATACAACATATTCTGGTCCTAGCTTGGACAAGATTGTTAGAATAAGTTGTTTCTCTTGTGTAGACTTATCAATACCACATTCACCCAAGATTAATAGCAAATATTTAAATTTAGTAAAAGAATCTTGTATATTATCAAAACTTTTAGGGTCTAAGGTATTCAACTCTACCTCAAGCATATGACCTCGCATCTTATCCTGCTTTCCAAAGAGTCCTTCCAAGGTGGTCTAGATATCGTTTGGAGTCTTTCATGAAGCAACATGAAACCACAAATGAGTGGAGATTAACTCAAGAAGTAGTCATGTGGCCTCCTCCTTAGGGTTCACCCATCTCATCTTCTCAATCGTTGATGTAGGTTCTGTTTTTGTCGCCATCGTCAAATTATATAGTCCTTTTTTTTTGAGTTGGAATGTCGCCTTGGGATTCCAATCAAAATAATTGTATGGTGTGAGGATTACCACCAATTTTGAATGTATAATAGTTGTCATATCCATCTCTCCCACTGTTTCTAAGAACCCCTAAAAATTTAATCTCAATATGCAAGTGAAAAATTAAGAAATCACGACAGAAATGGCACTTTAAGTGAAAATTCGTATCCGTTTTAAGAGATGATCTTGCGACTTACTTTCTGAGACAACGGTGAGGAATCTCGCCAAACGGTTTAAATCCCACTTCCAAAATGGGTCGATTTACTTCTCATGCGAGTCGTTTCCTCAAAAACTTAATATTTTTGGGAGCAATCACTGTAGAAATGTACGACCACAGATTCGTATCAATTTCAGGAGGCTATCTTGCTGCTTACTTTCTGAGCAAACGGTGAATAATCTCGCCAAACGGTTGAAAACCCACTTCCAAAATGGGTCGATTTCATTTCTTCGTGGGCCATTTCCTCAAAAACGTAATATTTGGGGAGGAATAACTACTAAAAGGTACGAGCACAGATTTAACTCACCGAAACCTCGATTTTCCTTATTCTTTCGCTTGTCTGGCTTGCTCCAAACAACATAGCTCTGATACCATGGCATTTTTTCATGGAAACCTGCACATGATATCTAGCTAAAGAAAGTACAAACAAATCTTATCAAGAAAGGAAGAGAGATTCAATATGGAAGAATGAGAAAATATATTCACACTACTCCAATGAGCTGATGATTGATACATAGATCATGATCAATATGATCCAATGAATGAGTGGAATACACTCATATATAATAATAATTTATTTTTAAGGTCACATCCAAGCCACACCAAATTGGTGTATGAGGACCCCTTGTTTGTGGGACAAAGGACCCCCCTCCGCCCAACGATTTGACTAGTAAAGTCTACAGAAGTATACATACCCTACCCCCCTCTAGATTTGAACTTGTGACCTCTTAAGAGGAAACACATGTTCTTAACCATTAGGCCCACTCAGGGCAGTTAGATTTCCTTAGGAATGCATGCATGCATAATAGTGATGGTAAAAATAGAAAGTCTAAAATAGAACTAGTCAGTTAACTCCCACTGAACTAGTGTGTCGAAAATAGAAATTTCTCCAACACTCTGGATATCATTAGATCAACCTTCGAGAGAAGAACATAGAGAAGAGGACATTCAGATGCCACTTTGGTCACTTTGAATTCCTGGTTATGCCATTTGGGCTAACCAATGCATCGACTACATTTTAGTCTTGCATGAACTACATATTCAGGGAGCAGTTGAGGAAATCAATTTTGGCTTTCTTTGACGACATCTTGGTCTACAACAAGACATGGCAGGAGAGTATGAGGCACTTGGATGAGGTACTCATCATCATGGATACATAGTCACTATACGCCAAAGAGTCCAAGTGTGAGTTCAGTATGATGGAACTACTTTACTTGGGCCATATAATCAGTACACAGGGGGTACATGTGCACCGAGAGAAGATTAGGGCCATTCTGGATTGGCCAATGCCCAAGAATTTGACAAATCTGAGGAGCTTCTTTGGGCTATGCAACTGTTACAGATGGTTTGTTAGGGTTTTTTCTCAGCTTGGAGCACAACTTACATATATCACTTTTCATGGGGATTTCATCTGGACCGAGGAGTCACAAAAATCCTTTGATCACATGAAGGAAGTCATGGGCACATGTCTAGTGTTAGCATTACCAAACTTCACTTTACCATTTGTAGTAGAGTGTGATGCGACCGATAAGGGTATTGGGGCAGTTTTTATGCAGGGAGGACACCCCATTGTGTTCGAGAGTAGGAAGCTCATTCAGGCTGAGAGGTTGTACTCCATTTATGACAAGGAAATGCTGGAAATCATGCATGCCTTGACCAAATTCGGACAATATTTGGTGGGCAACAAATTCGTGGTAAAAATAGATCACAACAACTTAAAGTATTTCCTTGAGAAGAAATACCTCAGTGAGCAACAACCGAAATGGGTGACGAAGGTGCAGGCCTTTGACTTTGACATAGAGTACGTCAAGGGGAAGAAGAACATTATGGCCGATGCACTATCTAGGAGACCCACGAAGTGTTCTTTGATGGAGGTTTCAACAGATTGAAAATCCCACTTGTTAGTGGAATACAAGTTCACATGTGAGTTTTTGGATGGATAGGTTCAGGATGACAGGTACATGGTCATTGACGATGTCATGTTCTAGAAGGACAAAGTCTACTTAGTACCAGATTCAGGACTCAAGAAGAAGATCCTAGAAGCAGTTTATGTTTCACCACTGGCATGCCATTAGGGGTTTTTCAAAACCTACAGGCAGATCAGAGAGAGGTTCTCATGGAAGGGCCTCAAGCAAAACGTTATGAGGTACATCAATGAGTGTGCGACTTGTTAGCAGAACAAGTTAGAGCATACGCTTCTAGCAGGGCTACTTCAACCACTTCCCATTCTGGAGCAGAAATGGTAGAGCATATCAATGGACTTCATCAAAAGCCTACCCAAGGTTCATGGTAAGGACTACATCTATGTAGTGGTCGACAAATTGACCAAGTTTTTGCTCACTTCTATGCCATACCGATAGAGTACAACGTAGTTAAGGTAGCCAAGTTATTCTTCAGAGAGATCTTCAAACTTCATGGGTTGCCGAGGAACATCATTAGTGACATGGACAATCTGTTTATTGGTACATTCTGGATGGAGTTGTTCATATTGGTGGGGACAGAGTTGACACCCAACACTAGCTATCACCCTTAGACAGATGGGAAGACCGAGATAGTCAACAAGTGGGTTGAGGGGTATTTGAGGAACTATGTGGGAGGACAACAAAGAACATGGGTCAGGTGGCTACATCTAGGTGAGAAGATTCTCAAGTTACTAAAAGAGAACCTGCAGACATCAGAGAACTGACAGAAGATGAGTGTGGACATACACAAGATCGAGCGCAACTTTGAGGTTGGGGACTTGGTTTTCCTGAGACTCCAACCCTACAAACAATCATCTATAATGAAGAGTGGGGACGAGAAGCTCAAGCCCAGATTTTATGGGCCTTATAGGATCATGCACCGGGTAGGCGAGGTTTCTTATGAGCTAGAGCTTCCAAAGGGGTGCATGATCCATAATGTGTTCCACATATCTTTCCTCAAGAAGGCCGTGGGAAAATTCATCAGCACATCAGAGGAGATTCCCCGATTGGATGAGGATGGACAGTTGGAGTTGGTTCTAGAGGAGGTACTTGAGTTC
>SNQJ01S0174342.1:4359-20242 GCA_010110895.2 Picea sitchensis | reverse complement strand
TATTGATAAAACTATGGATAAATCTCTTGACTAATCTATTGATATCGCTTTCTAACAACCATTTCGATGTCTATTAATAAATATTATTGTATCTATTGACAATCGTTGTCAACAACAATGATATTGCAAATCAAATGCCAATCACATCACAGTAGTAGAAATAAAATGCGAATCAAATAAATGTTGTTCAATGCATAACTAAATCACAATAAAAATCCATACCAGAATGTTGTGTAAAAATGGGGTCAAAGGGCTATGTGAAAGGCCAAGAAAAACATGGTGTGAATTTTGTCTATAAAAAGAGAATTGTAGAGTAAAATTTTCGGGAGGACGCAAAGATCACAGGTTAATCATTCAGAGATGAATCAATCAAACATCGATATACTCATTCACATGAACGCAAGCATAAATCATTCAACAATAAATCGATCAAATGCAGAGATCCTCATTCAGAAAGAGGGCGCAAGGATTAGAGATTAATCATAAAAGAAAAACGTCAAGATCAGTAAGGGATAGATAGTTGGGCGAAAAATTATCCTTCACTTATTATCCATGCACAGGAAAGCAGGGCATTTAAATCTCAGTCTTAAACACCAGAGTGAAGACAATTGATTAGGCTCCTGATCGATTGCTCAGGCATAGACTAATAACTTAAAGGATAAGGGACAAAAGATAAAAACCCAATTTTTCTTCGTATTAATCAATAAAAACAACTCAGAGAAGTCATTGCAATCAGAGTTTGGGTTCGCCATGGGAAATCAATTCAAATACAACGAGCATAATATTGGGATTACTTTCAGTTCTCTAATCATAAAATGTTGGGTTCATCAAGACAATTTGCTGAAGATAAAAACGGAAATATCTGGATAGTGTTATGCTGACTAAAACATAAACTTGAACATAAGCGATCAGTGGACCGTCTTGCATCAAGAATCCGCCTAAGCCTTCCTTGGATTCATCAGTGCATACCAAGAAGTCTACGTCCATGTCAGGGACCTTTAGTATCAGTGTTGTCCTCAACAAATCCTTGAGCCTTTGAAATGCCTCCGCGCATTTCTGTAATTGGATTTGCCATCTTCAAAAAACCCTTGACGAACCGTCGATAGTATCCCGCTAAACCCATGAAGCTACGCACTTCGGGGACATTCGTCGACACAGACCATTCCATAATAGCCTTGACCTTTCTTGGATCCACAACGATACCTTCGGTGAAGATTACATGCCCTAAGTGGTGAATTTTCGATTGATAAAACGAGCATTTACACAATTTCCCAAACAATTTGTTCTCTCGCGGACACTGTAGTACCAACTGCTAGTGCTCGTCATGCTCCTCCAACATCCGAAAGTAAATCAAAATATCGTCAATGAACACTTGGAAGAACTTGTCCAAGTATTCGCAAAACACCATGTTCATCAAACTCATTAATACCCCTAGGGCGTTCGTCAGTCCAAATGGTAGAATAATAAACTCATAATGTCCAAACCTCGTCTTAAAGGCGGTCTTAGGGATGTCGTCCTATTTGATCTTGATGCAGGAGCATCGCTATCAAATCAATAAAAGCAAAGGTGGAAGCTAACTCGACACTTCATGCATTGAAAGAACCAAACCGACTCTTAACCAGCTTGGTAGCAGTGTGGAGATTTTTTTAATTTCTCGTTAAATTAAATTAGTTGTATGTAAAGTCAGGCCATTGTTTGAAATGACAGAATGATTGTAAATCCTTACACGACTATAAAATATTACAGGTGTAGGATATTTTCCCTGATTAGTCATTAGGTTGCATTTAATTAAGTTGAGTAGATAACCGCTAGAGTAGAAGGTGATAGAACTTAGATAGAAGGAAGACGAGTGGGGAGTGCTCTCGGCCTTTAGACAAGTATTTTCATTTTTGTGTCTGTGAGAAGATAACAGCTGTAATCATGTGTTTTTGAAATTAATAGAATAGAGGAAAATTCATCCAATTGTACAGTGTTGATATTGTTTTACAGTTTTACTATTGTTAAGAATTTTGTGAATGTATGAAGTTCATGGTGAATGAATAATTGAATAAGTTTCAAGTGTTTCTCTTCTGTAAGTTATGCAATGAGTGCATACCAAACACAAGGAGTGTGTGTGTGGGAGAGTCTTTCGACTCGAAGCTCAGAAGAGATAGCGTGGAACTTTTGTATGCATAGTGTGCATATTAAGCACAAGGAGTGTGTATGCGAAGTCTTTGACTTGAAGAAAACGTTGGAGAAATAATATGGGTTTTCTCGTAATACGATGCATAGTTCAGTTGCAAGGAGTGCACATGACCATAAATCGACTGTCGAAGAAATCCCTTTGAGGAGTTCAAAGTTCGAAGGTTGAACAAGTATGGAGGATTTAGCGGGAGAAATCCTTCAGAAGAAGAAATCTTGAAAGCTAGACAAGATTAAGGGTTAATATCCATGCAGGAGGAACTGACCCATTTCAGACCATTAGATTTTGAAGAATTTGCATACTGGTTAGTCATGAGGATCCTTCATAAATTCGCAAATCGAAAGATTGAAAGTCAAGAGGAGTGAAAATCTCTGATACACAAAGTCGCAAAGTGGATCTCGACTGTTGGTTGCGGGAGAGATAAGGACCGTCGATTATCCAGGGAAAATTTAGAATTCACGAGTCGGGAGAAAGGAGGTGAGCTATCACCCAACTTCATGAACCACAGAGTCCCAAAGCGCTCGAAGGGTTGAGCCCTAGGTTTTAGCCGAAGGTCACATAGACAGAAGTTTAGGGAAGGAGCTAGCGTTCACTAAACTCTATTCGGAGTTTGGAAGGTCGGAGAGTCAGGTTGACTCACAAGGGAATACCCGAGGTCGCGAAGTGAGAAGTACCTTTTGGTTAGGCATGTGGTCACCGCTGGTGGTCACGTGGAGGGGAAGCTTGCGCCTGGTGCTAGTTCACTCAGGTGGAATTTCGTAAAAGGACTTGTGGTTTTAGTCATTGAAGGTTCAAGTGGGGACCTGAAGGGCCATTCTGGCTCAGATTCTTGAAAGATCCTAGACCGGGAGGTCGCATAGACCTCGGAGAGAAGGGGGTCTGCACCAAGTGGTATCAAAGCCTAAAAAAACTCAAAGTTGTATTATGTGTGTTAGGAATAGTTGAAATAATGCCACCAAGGATACACGTAGATCCACCTATAGTAAATTGTGTTGTAGGAAGAGAAGTGAGAGAACTTCACGCAAGGTTGGAAGCGATGAAAGAAATGCAAAGGAGAACATCTATCGCTGGAAATGTTAGTGATGCAGAGAGTGAAGAAATAGAAGTTGAAGAAGCTACAGGGGAAGATGTGGGTGACGAACGCTTCTTGAAAGTTGTTATGAAGTTGGGAATTAGAGCAAAGATAGAAGTCCCAATATATGAAGGTAACTTGGATGTCAAGGAGCTACTGGACTGGATAAGGTCCATGTACAAGTATTTTGACTATGAAGATGTCGATGGAGGAAAGAAGGTGAGACATGTTGTCACCAGATTAAAGGGACATGTAGCACTGTGGTGGGACGAGCTACAGGAAGAGAGGAGGAGAAAAGCAAAACAAAAGATAAAGAATTGGGATAGAATGGTGGCCAAATTGAAGGCAAAATTCATACCTAAGGATTACCAGATAAATCTGTTCAGGAAGTTGCAGAACCTGAGACAGAGGAGTATGATAGTGAAAGACTCGACAAAGGGAGAAGGATGATGAAAAAGTTTCTAGGTATATAAATGTCTTGAGGTATGAAATCCAGGATGAGATTAGGATGATGACCGTAAGGACAGTGGAAGATGCTTGTCAGATTGCATTGAAGGCAAAAGAAAAGTTGGCCAGGAACCAGAGTCAGCGAAACAGAAGCATAGGCTTAAATAGAGGTAAGCAGATTGTCTATGATAAGGCACCGAAAAATAAGCATGAGAATGAGAAATCATATGGTCACTTTGAAAGGGGAGGAAGTTCCCAAAGAAGACCATTTGGTGGGAGAAATTATTTTCCTCGAGGAAGAGGTAGAGGAGGTGGAACTAAATGTTATGCCTGTGGAAAGACATGACAGATGTCATGGGAATGCACCGAGAGGAACAAAGAAGGTGGAGGAGAAGCACACATTTATGAGGCCCAGAAGAATGTGGAAGCAGAGGTAGCAGAAGGAGGATAAAACTTTATGATGAGGAAAGTTCTTCTACAACCAGAGAAACAAATAGAGGATTTGGTTCAGCGAACAAGGTTGTTTAGGAGTGCTTGTAAAACAAAGGACAAAGTTTGCAAGATGATTATAGACAGTGGGAGTACTGATAATTTAGTATCTACAGAAATGGTAGAGAAGCAGGAGTTGGAGACAACTGCACACCCAAGCCTGTATAAAGTATCATGGTTACGGAAAGGACATCAAGTAATGGTTATTCAACAATGTAAGGTTGAATTTAAAATAGGAGGTTACAAAGACAAGATTCTGTGTGATGTAATTCCTATGGATGTTTGCCATATTTTGTTGGGGAGACCATGGCAGTTTGATAGGAATGTCATTCATGATGGGAGGAAAAATATTTATACTATGGAAAAAAATGGTAGAACCCACATGTTACTGCCAATAGAAGAGAAGAAAGAAAAGGAAGAAGCTAGCACAAAAATACTTCTCATGAGTGGGAAGGAACTCTTGAAGGAAATCAAGAAATATCAAGAAATGCAATTTGTTGTAGTGAGGAAGCCAAGAGTTATCCTTACCAATACTTCTATGGATGATTTACTTGAAGAAATTCAAGAATTGTTAGAGAATTTTGTTGACATAGTAGTGGATGAGTTACCTCACTCATTACCACCCATTAGGAGTATTAGCCATCATATTGACTTGATTCCAGGAGCCAGTTTTCCAAACAAAGCAGCGTATAGGTTGACACCTCGAGAGAATGAAGAAGTTAAGAATCAAGTTCAGAAGTTGTTGGATAAAGGTTTAGTTAGGGAAAGCCTAAGCCCATGTGTAATATCGATTGTATTGAGTCCAAAGAAAGATGGGGGGTGGAGAATGTGTACAGATTCCAGATCCATCAACAAGATTACCATCATGTATAGATTTCCTTTACCCGAGATGGATGATTTGATGGATTGTTTTAGTGGAGTAAGCTATTTTTCAAAAATAGACTTGAAGAGTGGATATCATCAGATAAGAATGAGAGAGGGATATGAATGGAAGACAACATTTAAGACAAATGAAGGTTTGTTTGAATGGTTATTCATGCTATTTGGATTGACAAATACTCCAAGCACATTTATGAGGTTGATGAATGAGGTACTGAAGGAATTCATAGGTAAATTTGTGATTGTATATCTGGATGATATATTAGTTTTCAGCAAAGCAGAGGGGCAGCTTGGCCATGAATGACCATCTGGGCTTGCTGCTGAGAAGGGAAAGGTTGTGACAAAATGACAAGTGTAGAAGGTTTCTCGGTCCCTTGGAGGAACTTATTAACTTCGACGCGTCTTGGACAATCTTTCGTGTAATGATCGTCACCACAAATAAGGTAGGGGTAATGAGGTTTACGTTACAGTAGAAGATGAAAAAATAGATGAATGTGGAATTTCCAATTCAATGAAATCTAGTTACATTAGGGAGAAGGTATTTCATGAACTCTTAATTCTGAATGAACACAATTCTAAATAATCATGAACTACAAATTTTCCAATTTCTTCTCTTTACAAATATTTCGAATGTAAAAAATTTCTTATAAGGGACTACTAAAAGAACAAATGAATTCAATTCTCCCTTTCCAAGACAAAATCAGAGATGTGATGACGAAAGGAAAATGTAATCCAAGAAAATCAAAACATTCTCAACACAATTCCTAAATCAAATTCACAATGTAGACAAAAACGAAAAAGACAAGAAAACCTTTTGACATAAGCAAGAAAAAACCATTTTTAAATCAACAAACAATATGACAAACAGAATGAATCCAGAACTCAAAACAAACCAAAAACCCTTTGTCAAACAAGCACACAGATGAAGATCTGAGATTATATCCTTGCAACAATGAGCATGAGCAAAAAACTTGCAAAATGCAAAGAAAGACTTTCAATGACTGAACACCAACCACGAACAAGATTTAAACTCAAGAATCAATCAATCATGGGCATAAGAAGTTAACCCCAAGCTACTAATGCAAATCTGGGTGATAAAAGACAAAATGACTCACTCCATCAAAATCTCCAGGAGTCGTCGCAGGCTGAGTATGGGACACAGTGCGACGAGCTGAGGTCGTCGCAGGCTACTGATAGAGCACAACGCGACGTCACCGCACTGGAATGGTCAGGCAGAGTGTGACGTTTAGGGGTTGTCGCAGGCTACCAATATGGTACAGTGCGACAAGCTCTGTAAATTTGGGAAATTTGGAAGAAAGATAAAAAAAATCTAAAGAAAGACAAAAAAATTGATTTTTTGGAAGAAAGACAAAAAATCAGAGGCATGTTAAGTGGGTCAAATTCATGCGGAATTTTACTTTTGTCATTAAACATATTTTTGGAAGTGCTAATAAAGTTGCAGATGCTTTGATCAAGAGGATTTTGATTATACAGGAATTCCAAGTGAAGACCTTAGGGTTTGAGCACCTTAAGGAAATGTATCACGAAGATCCCGATTTTAAGGAGGCTTATGGAGCATATGGAAATCCTTTGTTGAGGGATAACAAATCATGGGAAAAATATTTGATCGAGGATGGATTTTTGTTTAAAGGAAGTCAATTGTGTATACCAAGATGCTCAATGATAGATAATTTGTTGAAAGAAAAACACAGTGGAGGTCTAGCCGGACATTTCGGTCAAGACAAAACATTTGCACAACTAAATAGTTTGTATTACTCACCGGGTATGGGGGCAGATGTGAAGAAATTTGTAGACCAATGTAAGATTTGTCAACATGCAAAAGGGAAGAGACAAAATACTGGTTTGTATCAGCCATTGCTTATTCCAGAAAGGCCTTGGGATGTAATTAGTATGGATATTGTTATTGGGATTACCTAGAACCCAGAAAGGAAGTGATTCCATATTTGTTGTCGTCGATAGATTTTATAAAATGGCACATTTCATACCACACCAGAAAACAAATTATGCTACACACATAGCCAATTTGTTTTTCAGAGAAGTTGTGATATTACATGGATTCCCCAGAAGTATAGTCTCAGACAGGGACACTAAGTTTGTAGGAAACTTTTGGAGGACTCTATGTAAGAGGCTAGGAACTAATTTATCCTTTAGTTTAGCATATCACTCTCAGACAGACAGACTGACTGAAGTGGTGAACAGGAGTCTGGGAAATTTGTTAAGGAGTTTAGTCATTGAACAAGGTTGTCAGTGGGATCATATTCTGGCACAGACAGAATTTACATTTAACAATTCAATTAATAGGAGCCGTGGAAAAAGTCCATTTGAGATAGTATATGTAAGACAACCAAGAGGGGTTACAGAATTGAGAGAATTGGATTAAGATGAATTTAGGATCACTAGAGCATAATATTTTGCTACAGAAATTCAAAAACTTCATGATCAAGTTAGGAGGCAGATACAGGATAGTAATCAAAAGTATAAGGATAGGGTTGATAAAAAAAGAAGGGAAGTTCAATTTGAAGTGGGAGATGAAGTTTTAACTCATCTGATAAAGGAAAGGTTTCCAAGAGGAACATATAATAAGTTGAAGATGAAAAAGATAGGACCATGCAATATCCTTAGAAAATTTGCAACAAATGATTATGAGATCGAGTTGCCAGACAATGTTGGGATATCATCGATATTCAATGTTGTAAACCTGTACCCTTATAACAAAGGGCAGGAGAATTAGATGATTAGGAAGAGATTCAGTGGGAAGAACATATGCCCATAGTAGAAAAACCGCAGATGGAGAAAAATTTGGAACAGAGAGTTGGAAGGAAAACCAGAAGAAAGATGCACCTTGGATATTTAGTGAAGTGGAAGGATCACCCAGTGGAAGATTCAAGTTGGGTAACTGAACCTGATATTTTGAAGCATGGAAAAACAATGCAAGAGCTCATGGATAGTAGTCCATGAATATTTTGGCCAGAGGAGTATGATGCAGGAGCATCGCTATCAAATCAAGAAAAGCGGAGGTGGAAGCGAACTCGACACTTCATGCATTGAAAGAACCAAACTGACTCTTAACCAACTTGGTAGTGGTGTGGAGACTTTTTGAATTTCTCGTTAAATTAAATTAGTTGTAGGTAAAGTTGGACCATCGTTTGAAATGACAAAGCGATTGTAAATCCTTTCATGACTATAAAATATTACAGGTGTGGGATATTTTCCCCGATTAGTCATTAGGTTGCATTTAATTAAGTTGAGTAAGTAACCGCTAGAGTAGAAGGTGACATAAATTAGATAGAAGGAAGAAGAACAGGGAGTGCTCTCGGTCCTTAGAAAAGTATTTTCATTTTTGTGTCTATAAGAAGATAACAGCTGTAATCATGTGTTTTTGAAATGAATAGAACATAGGAAAATTCATCCAATTGTACAATGTTGATACTGTTTTACAATTTTATTGTTGTTATGAATTTTGTGAATGTATGAAGTTCATGGTGAATGAATAATTGAATAAGTTTCAAGTGTTTCTCTTCTGTAAGTTATGCAAGGAGTGCATACCAAACGCAAGGAGTGTGTGTGTGGGAGTGTCTTTCGACTCGAAGCTCAGAAGAGATAGTGTTGAACTTTTGAATGCAGAGTGTGCATATTAAGCGCAAGGAATACGTATGTGAAGTCTTTGGCTTGGATAAAATGTTGGAGAAATAATATGGGTTTTATCGTAATACGGTGAAGAGGTCAGTTCCAAGGAGTGCACAGAACCAGAAATCGACTAAGTGTCGAAGAAATCCCTTTGAGGAATTCAAAGTTCGAAGGAAGAACAAGTATGGAGGATTTAGCGGGAGAAATCCTTCAAAAGAAGAAATCTTGAAAGCTGGACAAGATTAAGGGTTAAGATCCATGCAGAAGGAACTAAACCATTTCAGACCTTAGATTTCGAAGAAGTTGCATACTGGTTAGTCACAAGGATCCTTCGGAAATTCACAAATCGAAAGATTGGAAGTGAAAAGGAGTGAAAATCTTCGATACACGAAATCACGAAGTGGATTTCAATAGTTAGTTGCGGGAGAGATAAAGACTGTCGATTATCTAGGGAGAAATTAGAATTCATGAGTCGGGAGAAAGGAGGTGAGCTATCACCCAACTTCACAAAACGTGAAGTCCCGAAGCACTCGAAGGGTTGAGCCCCAAGTTTTAGCCGAAGGTCACATAGATAAAAGTTAAGGGAATGAGCTAGCGTTCGCTAAACTCTATTCAGAGTTCAAAAGGTTGGAGAGTTAGGTTGACTCACAACGAAATACCCAAGGTCGTGAAGTGAGAAATGTCTTTTGGTTAGGCCTATGGTTACCATCGGTGGTCACTTGGAGGGGAAGCTTGCGCCTGGTGCTAGTTCACTCAGGTGGAATTTTGTAAAAGGACCTGTGGTTTTAGTCGTTGAAGGTTCCAGTGGGGACCTGAAGGGCCATTCCGGCTAAGAGTATTGAAAGATCCTAGGCCGAGGGGTCGCGCAACCCTTGGAGAGAAGGGGGTCTGCATCAGATCCATAATTGGTGATACCCTGATCTCAAGTCGCTCTTAGAAAACACCCTCGCGCCTTTCATTTGATCAAACAGATCATGAATCCTTAGCAACAAATATTGATTATTGATCGTTGCCTTGTTCAATTGACGATAGTCAATGCAGAGTCTCCACGACCCATTCTTGTTTTGTATGAAGATAACAGGCGCACCCCACAGTGACACACTTGGGCGTATAAGTCTTAGGTCCAACCACTCCTTCAGTTGCATTTTCAACTCCCTTAACTCCAGGGTTGACATACGATAAGGCGTTCTTATTATCGGTTCAGTCCCTGGTTTTAGGTCTATGGTAAATTCCAACTCCCTCTCCGACGACATCCCAAGTAACTCCTCAAGGAAGACGTTCACAAAATCTCTCACCATTGGAAGGTGTTTTAGACCTTTCGCTACTCCCTTCTCATTTAACGCAAGGATCACATAAAGCTTACATCCCTTACAGATGCTCTTTCGTAGCTGCAAAGAAGATATGAACTTTAGGCAGACTCCCTAGTTCCAATATCCAATCACGCGTCTCTGTCCCTCGTCATCGACCAAGCTCAAACGTTTCGTATTACAGTTGAGTATCGCATCATGCGATTCCCACTAGTCCATATTGATCACATCGTTGTAAGATATTAAGATCATGTCATAGGTCAAACTTCCTTACATTATCCCCAGATTAAAGCGATTGTTCATACTCCTTTCCTCCAACCATCCGGTCTGCACCAAAGGTCATTTCGACGCATATAAATTCATCTAGTCAAATTCCCTTACCTAAAACCCCTTTAGCGTGGTTAGAAATAGAGCTCTCTGAAGCACCACGATCTAACAAATACTAAAACTTCATTTGGCGATGGCACCCGATGCCTCGATCACCTTGGACTAGTGCTTGGCCCGACGATTATCCACCGTGGTCAGTTCTTCCTCAACAATGAGGCCTACTGGACTGCATCGTGCAACGTCTGAGGAATTTAGACCCTCGCCTTCCCACAGAGATGGAGTTAAGGCCACAGAGGAACTTTCCGACCTCCAACCTCTCTGTGTTCATATGCGGGGCATACCAAAGTATATGGTCTCATAACATGGCATCATATGACCACCTTGTCTCAAGGCGTGAAACTCATCGAGCTGGCACTCGATGAATTCTTCTGACATTTACTTCTCCCAGAATCGTTCATCGAACTGTTCCCAAAACATGGCTATGAAGGTTATGTCTAGCTGAGGTAGGAACATCTTCCACCTTAGAAGAGCGTTCCCTTCAAGCAGAATACTGCCATGCAGACCTTCGTTTCGGAGGTCTTAATCGCAACGTGTGAAGCACATCACCTTGTTCTCCAGGCATGCCTTGGCGGCTGAGCCGTCCATGGGACTCGTGAATGTGGGAACTTAACCTTCTAGAGTTCCCCGCAAATGCTACCAGTACTTGTTGGGGCAAGTTGTGGACCCTCAGGGGTACAGGCATCGTGGCCTTATCTCAGTACAGATGGTTTTTCAAGGCCTCCAACATTTCCCTTGAAGCTCCTTGTTTGACCATACACATCCCTTACAAAAATCGACTCCTGCCTAGGGACTTGTTCTTATCTTTGGGGGTTGGACCCCTCTGGCATGGGTGCTACTGGAGGCATCGCGCCTCCTCCCCTGGCACCATGTCGGGAACCTCTATGGTGTCATCTAACCATGCTTATCGCATGGGCAACTTAAAGTTTTAATTAGCGCTAGGTTATTACTAAAGGGTTTATTGTAGTGGAAAGCATGGCGATCCACAGTCACAAGCTTGAACTTGGCTCTAATACCATATGTAACGACCCCCGTTGTTACGACTACCTGCGACGCAAAGCAAGTGCATTTTTTTTTTGTTTTATGCAGGAAGCCAATCAATGACAACAATTAATCAACACAAATTGATAATGAACACCACTTATGCATTCTGGAAACAAACAACAACGACCCAACATGCTAGCACATCATGCAACTGGACGAAACATGTGATAATCAATATATAGATAAAAACAACTACCCACCTGACACAAGTAATACAACACCCACAAGATAAAGGACAATGTTAATAACCCGACACATTGGCTTCGACGACCAGTAACTAGAAACCTCTGCAATGCGCAAAACCAATCGCATTAAGGTGTTACAGAACCAAGTACCAACATCAATTACAACGAACAATACACCCACATCAGGAAGCACAAGACTCTAGCCAAGTTATCATTCGCATCGATCCATCAGGGCTCGCAATGGTCCCCTCATCAGGAATCATGTCGTCACATGGCGATAGGCATGACAGTAACCATGGCGCAACATAACATATGTAGACCTTTAACCCAAGCTAAATCCCTCGCTTTAGGAGACCGAATCATCTGTCAATAAATACATGAGACTATACCCAAACACCCAATCAACAAGTCGACAAGACACAAGGTGACATCATTCAATTTAAATTGCACAACTAACCGACAAAATTCTTGTTTTCTTATGAGGCACTTTTTCGAGGAGGTCTCCCATACTGCAAAATAGAAATAGCTCGAATAAAATCTAAGAATTCAGGTGCATGGATATTCTGTTTGACACTCTATATAATGGAAGTAGTATTCAAGTGCTTGCTTAACCATAATTGACATATGACATTAAGGAATATAGGTGCAATTTCTAGACCGGAAAATTCATTAAGTCAAAGCATCAATGTATGCAAATAGCTACCCCATGATCCATTCTCCAACGCTATAAACAAGAATAAAATGAAGAATATTCAAAACTCAAGCGTTGGGATAACCTATCTTAACAATTATATCCTTGACTAACAAAATAATTTATGCGTAACGCTATCTTAACACATATCACTCTCTAACAATATGATTTAAGGGAATCGTTCTCAACAACAATCTAGTTGTCGATTAATAACTATTATTGTGTCTATTGATAATCGTTGTCAATTAATAACTATTTTTGTTTCTATTGATAATTTTCGTCAACAACCATATCGATGTCGATTAATAACTATTGTTCTGTCTATTGATAATCGCTGGTATATATATATTGTTGTCTATTAATCATTGTTGTCTATTAAATATTATATTGTCGATATATATGATATTGCCATCTATTAAATATGATATCGCTGGTATATATGATATCGTTGTCTATAAAATATATAAAATCAATGTCTAAAAATATATAAAATCGTTTTCCATAAAATATATAAAATCGAATATATGTTTTCCATAAAATATATAAAATCGTTGTCCATAAAATCGAATATATAAAATCGTTGTGTAAATTACGTTTAAAGGTGAAATTGAAACTCTACAAAATTGGATTTATGCCCAACAAATCATTGTGTAAAATACGTTTAAAGGCGAAATTAAAACTCTATGAAAAACAGTTCTCTGCCCAGCAAAAATCGCGGTGTAAATACATTTAAAAGTGAATTTAAAACTCTAAGAAATATGGATCTTTGCCTAGCAAAATCGTAGAGATAAGTTCTATTGATAAAACTATGGATAAATCTCTTGACTAATCTATTGATATCGTTTTCTAACAACTATTTCGATGAATATTAATAAATATTACTGTATCTGGTGACAATCGTTGTCAACAATAATGATATCGCAAATCAAATGCCAATCATATCACGGTAGTAGAAGTAAAATGCTAATCAAATCAATGTTGTTCAATCCATAACTAAATCAAAATAAAAATCTATAACTAATCCATAAAAATCCATACCAGAATGTTGTGTAAAAATGAGGTGAAAGGGTTGTGTAAAATGCCAAGAAAAACATGGTGCGAATGTTGTCTATAAAAAGAGAATCGCAGAGTAAAATTTTGGGGAGGACGCAGAGATTTGCATAAATGAAAACACAGAGACCAGAGGTTAATCATTCAGAGACAAATCAATCAAACGCCGAGATACTCATTCACAGGAATGCAAGGATAAATCATTTAGCAATGAATCAATCAAACACAAAGATACTCATTCACAAGGAGGGCACAAGGATTAGAGATTAATCATAAAAGAAAAACGTCGAGATAAGTAAGGGATAAATAGTTGGGCAAAAAATTATCCTTCACTTATTTTCCATGCATAGGAAAGCAGGGCATTTAAATCTCAGTCTTAAACACCAGAGTGAAGACAGTCGATTAGGCTCCTGGCCGACTGCTCGGGCACAAACTAATAACTTAAAGGATAAGGGACAAAAGATAAAAACCCAATTTTTCTTCGTATTAATCAATAAAAACAACGTAGAGAAGTCATTGAAATAAGATTTTGGGTTCGCCATGGGAAATCAATTCAAATACAAAGAGCATAAGGATGGGATGACTTTCAATTCTATGATCATAAAATGTTGGGCTCATCAAGAAATGTTTTTGAAGATAAAAACTGAAATCTCTGGATAGTGTTACGCTGACTAAAACATAAACTTTAACACAATAGAGGTACATTACTGAAGGTGCAGGAACAATATTTAAACTACCATTCAATGCCAATATACACATGCGTACCGTAGCCAAATGCGAAAGCTCCGAAGTCATTGTCCCACACGCGCTCCGTCCAACTCCCGCTTGCCAACCGATGTGACCTCATCGGTACCTCCCAGCCAATTCTAGGGGTACTCTTCTTCCCCCTGAGCCCCCCGAGTCGCAAATGGGCCACGCACATAATACCAGAGAATACTAGCACCCATCGCACCTCGCAAGGTCGAGCTACCACTTGTTACCCATGTTGGGTATCCCAACTCCCACAAGAGAAAGTTCAGTCAAGATAAAATTTCAGCAGCGTAACGTTATGCAAACCAGATGTGTTTTTCTCCTCCTCCTCTGCCATCTCTTTTATAGAGTTTTCAAGAATTAGTTTCCCAAATTCTCATTAAATTCCTTTTCATTTAACTAATTTTGAAAAACCTCCCCCGTACACATGTCCCCCAGTCCCCTAGTTGCACCAAAGAATCAATTTTTATTAATTAATTAAATACTCCTATTTCCCTCACCCACCAAGAGCATTCATAAAAATGCTCCTTGGTGTCCCAATATTCCCTTACAATTCTTAAATGACTTATGTCTTACTTAATTCCTAGTTGAGTTAATAAATTGAAAGTTCCAAATGCTAGATTCCTTACTAAGCTAGACAATGAGTTTTTTCTTTAAGTTCCCCCCTTTTTTAAGTTTCACTTTTTATTTAAGTTTCCCCTTTTTATAACTAAGTTCAGAATTAGTAGTTTAGATAAACAACCGTTTACTCTTTTTATGAATTTAATCCTCCATTTTAATTTCATTTTTTTTTTTGCTTTAATTATTAAAGTTTGAATTTCTCTTATTAATTATAAAAGAACCTTTAGTGAATTGAATTTTATAAAAAAAATCTTAATAAATTAAAATTTTATAAAAGAACCTTAGTGAATTAAAATTTTATACCAAGAACCTTAGTGAATTGAAATTTCCACTTTAATACGATTATACGTCCAATTAGTTCTTGTTTTTTTTCATTCTAAGGTTCTACTCAGACCTAGTTTTTTAATTCATTAGGCTTGGTGAGCGTAGGTAAATTTCGACTTGACCTGCCTTATTGCACGCCCCTTAGAATCATCGTGAGCGTTTGTCACAGTCTGTCCTCACGACATCGTGGGTCTTCTCGAACTAGGTAATTGTTAACCTACAGTTCAAGCCATGCCCAGAGTGCTAGTAGGTTGTGGAAGGGCTGCTGCCATACCTCTCTCTCAAAGTCTTTGGTTGTCGTGCATGACCCCTCTACTCCAAATGTGATTTTGGTCGGCAAGCTATCATCAGCCTACATCCATCAATGAATCATGTCATCAATAGTAATCAATCATCGTACTATCTAATCATATGTACATATGTCACATCAACAACATTCAAACCCAACAATCTACTCCCTGACTCGATTCAGAGTCCAAGGGGTTTCATCGACGCCTCTTCATCCTCAATGTCCAAAGCCCTACACACTCAGGAGAACCTAGTCAATGGCACCTGTCTATGTAAATACAACAAAATAATATATCATCAAATCCATAATATCTCATAATCATAACCAAAATGGCCAATAATATAATAATCTGGATCACTTGCAAGCAAGTGTCCTCAATGAATAAGTTCGCTCAGTGCGCGCAAGAGCGGGATGTGATCAAGGAGGTGAAATCACAGCTATCCTCCAAATTTAACATGAAGGATCTCGTTGCTACTAACTTCATTCTGGGAATGGAGATTAAAAGAGATCATGCAAACAAG
>SNQJ01S0174341.1:0-20242 GCA_010110895.2 Picea sitchensis | reverse complement strand
CATCCCTGTAATACATGAGTAATCTGCATATTGTAATAGGAAAAGCAGCAGAAAAAGATGTTTTGTAATGTTGGTTGCCTTGGTGCAAGTCCAACCCTTTACCCAATGAATAAAATATAACCGTTTCAGTTAAAAAAAAAATACATGAGAGGTTATTTAGTGAGTTTCCCACACTATTGTAGGATTGGATATCATGGTTGAAAGATACCCATCCGACAAATAGATTTAGATCAGTGGAGTGGATAGAAGATAGTTTCATATGGTTGAAGAGGGTGAATAAAAAATTCACGCGCGTAGTAGATTTGTGGCTAGACAACATTATAGTGGGGTATATCACTAAGTTTGCAGTAGATAAATCAAGGTCTTACAATGTATAAGAGTAGGAGTTTATTAAGGGTCCAAGGGGAAGGTACATCAGGTCATTGTACACTTCAATCAAAAGATTATTGCATGATAAAGGGATATTAACCATGGAATCAGACAGTTAAACTACCCTGTGTTCATGGCGGAGTTGGGGGAAGCATCAAGGAAGTTCTGAGATGGAGGGGGAATGGATAGAGGAGAGCATAGTAAATAAAAGTACCCCATTATGATGGATCAAGAGGAGATCTAGGAAATTTTGTAGAAGGTAGGAATGATGCGCAAAGGAAGACCCTACCAATATAAGCTCAATAGGAAGAAAAGAGCAGTAGCCGAGAGGGAAGGCTGGAGAGTGATGAGGAAGAGGTAGATGATATTTGTTCTATGGATCACATTGAATAAATATTGCACACCACATATGAAACAAATACTAGAGGAGCGACATATAATGAGGAATCAAGTACCCCTATCCATATCTGAATCAATGTAGAAACTACAACCCCATGTACGATTAACACATCAATAAGGAAAGAGTTGTTTAGAGAACCAATGACTAACAATCATAGGAATATAGGTGAGGGTACAAGTGGAAGTACCAGAATCAGTGTAGGTATTGGTACAAGTGGAAGTACCTGTAGAAATACTAGTGGGAATTCAAGTCCGAACAATAGTACAAAGATAGTAAGACTGCACAGAGAAGGTACAACACATTCTACAATGGCAGGTGTAGTTGCAATGATAAGACCACCAGATTTCCATGGGGATGGAAAAAAATACCTAGAGAAGAACCTATTCATGTGTGAGCCAATATGGGAACTGAAAAGAGTCATTGATGAGGCAGCAAGAAAAAGTAGCGTGTCTAGCAATAATTTTCAGAAACTGTGCACTAGATTGGTACATGAATCTAGCAGTAAACAATCCATAGGGTGCGTAGGGAACAGTAGCAGAGATCAAGCAGACATTGATCACCAAGTTTCAGAGGATGAAATTAGAGGATCAGTTTATGAATGAGATGAATGAGGTTAGACAGAAACCAAGAGAGTCTGTATGGGACATTGATCAAAAGTTCAAGACATTGAAAGGTAAACTGAAGTTTCCCATTTCCAATATGCAATATAGAAAGTTGTTTATAAATTCTTCATTACCACATTTCAAATATCCATTGAGACAACAAAAATTTCAAACCCAGGAAGAGGCACTCCAAGCAGCGATGTAGTTAGAGGAGAATCTGTATAATCAGACATATCCAACTATAGAAGAGTTGAAGGAAGACTTGAAGAACTTGATAGTGCAATTAAACCAGAATAAAAGAAGGGAGAAAAGAGAAGCAATGTGGTGTACCTTGTGAATATCAAAGGGAAATCACAATAATGAGTGTCTGACATTTACGCAGTACTTGGAGTAGGGATGCCAAATCCATTGCCTATAGGTGGGCCTTGGTATCAAATATGAAAGACACATGGGCATGATCCTTATCACTTCCCTATGATGCAAAAGTACAAGATAGAACTGAAGAGTACTTTATGTAACTTTTGTAAGTCAGTGGGACATGAAGACAAAAATTGTAGAACCCTGGACTTAAGGAAGGAAAGAACCTCAAATGCATACATGATGTAGGATGAGTTGATGGCAGGACAAACTTTTCCACGTTTTGGAAATGCGCAACAATTTCAAGGAGTGCCACAATTTCAGCAACCCCTGCAATATAATCAAGCACCACAGTATCATCAACAGAACATGGATCCATAGGGGAACATAGGAGGATTTAGAGGTAGAGTAAGAGGAGGAATGGGAAGAGGTAGAGGGCCTATAATCTTCCATAATTGTCAGCAACAAGGACACTATGCGAGAGATTTTCATCAACCAACAACAACATGTATGTATTGTCATGCAACAGATCATGTGACAAAATACTGCCCGAAGTTAAAGATGAAGATCCAGGAGAAGAGGAATCTAAATAAACATAATGTTTAGTGGATTGTTGCAGAAACAAGGGATATTGGGAGGAACATCAATGTAGTGACTAGAGGAGGAGTGAAGATAGGATCCGATGCACATAATCATAAGAAGGAATCCCAGTGCTGGATTTAGATGAACACTCAACCAGAGCAATAGTTTGATGCAAATAAGGAGAAGGAAACTTTCAAGGAAGAAAAGAAGGAGTTCCTAGAGGATAATGTAGCCTCCACATCGAATACTGTGCCGAGGTTTAATACTCCTATTTTTTATATTCCTCAGTCTTTGGATCATACTTACAAAAGAAAGAAAACAGAGAAAGTAAGTAACTTAAATAATTTCCTAGAATCTTGCTTTAAATTACTTAATGATAAGAATGTCATGGATTTTTTTAAAAGAATGCTTGAGAAATGTTGCATAGAGGAATGGGTTGGAACATAACCAAAGAATATTAATCATGTCCATATAAAGAAAAGAACTAGCAAAGGGTTTATATTGAATGCAATTATGGAAGACTTTAACATGGGAAATGTTATCCTAGAGTTAGGATCAGATGTCAACATTTTTCCAAAGAAGACTTGGTAAGCAATGGGATAACATACACTAGGGTATTCACCTATCCAATTGAATCTAGAAAACCAGCATAGAGTGATTCCCATAGGTAGATTGAAGAATATAATAGTGGATCTAGAAGGTATGTGCACCACAACAAACTTTGAAGTGATGGATATGGTGGATGAGTATAGACCATTTCCAACACTATTGGGAATTAATTTGGCCTTTGATAATCAAGCCATAATTAATTTAAATACTAGAAATATGATATTTGAAGCTAGAGAATTTAGGGTAGTACCACCTTTAGATCTCTCATATTATGAAAGATATGTAGAACCTGTGCCTAAAAGTGTTATAGAGGATTATGTGAACCAGTTGTATAGTACTACTACGTGAGATAAAGACTATGTGAATCCAACTACAGATGGAGTGCTCAGTTGGAGGAGTATTAATTCCTACATGTCATATTCTGATACTGGAGTAGAAAACTGGTAGAAAATATTGCATGAAGTCTCTACTAGGAGGTGTGTCATAGTTACAAACACAGTAATATGGCTTGGGACAGAAGTAAGACAATTTACCACATTTACTGAAGAGGAAAATTTAGAAAAATTCATGATAGAGTTAGAATCAGAGGTTTTGGGTAGTCAAATATTATTAGTGTTGGATATATCACTGAGAGACACACCTGCACGATGGTGGGGTGCACATAATAGGGTAATTTAGGACCGATATCAGTGTAAGTGATTGATGCACATAATATTTGGTAGGAGTCAGTAGGATAGACTCTTATAGAAGTATGATGGAAGAGGAAAACCAAGACAACACATAAATGATTGTGTCACTAACAGGAGATTGGTACCACTAGGGGAATGGACACATTAATTTATTCATACATTATAAGGAATACCTAGTAATTGGTACAAGGAGCAGGAACTGCACAAAGAAATTGCAAGTTGGGGTGCAATGCAACAAAACTTTATTAGGACCTTTTCATTTGAAAGTGAGAATCCATGGGTGGATATATAATTACATAGGATAAAAGGGAAGATATTTTAAGAGTATGGGGTAGATACAGTGACAGTAGAAAAATATTATAGAAAAGAAACACTCGAACAATCACTTTACTATTATCAGGTTGTAAAGGATGAAGAAGCAGAGGAAAACCCACGTGACATACAGATATTAGAAGGGGGAGGAGAAAGAGGGTTGGAACAACCCTTGTTACAATCAGAAGAGTTTGTTTCACCTATGAATATTAAAATGGTCAATACTAGGAGTGAATAGAATCCCAAGATAACCAACATTGGAGATTACCAGGACAATGAGATAATGGAAAATATAATTGAAGTACTGCGTGAGTATAGTGACTTACTCCTAGCCACATTTTCAGAGATGAAATGGGTAGCAAGAAAACCTGGGGAAATGAAGATACCCCTCAGACCAGAGGAAAGACTAGTTAGATAGATACGATACATATTAAACTCCACTTATAAGGAGACGGTTAAGGAACAAATTGATAGAATTCTAGAATCAGGAATCATAGATCCCGTGGAAGAATTAAAGTGGATTATTCCAATGGTGGTCCAGGAAATGAATACTGAAGGGATTAGGATATGTGTGGATCTGAGGAAGTTAAATGATGCATGTCTGCATGATCCCTTTCCTACTCCATTTATAGATGAGGTTTTAGAGAATGTGGGAGGACAGGAAGTGTACTTGTTCAAAGATGGATTTTCAGGTTACCATTAGATCAAAATTTCTCTAGAGGACAGGTACAAAACTACATTTGCAGCAGAGTGGGGGTCATATTAGTACATAGTAATTCCATTTGGTTTAAACAATGCAACAACAACATTTTCTAGAGTAGTAGTAGCTGCATTCAAGGATTTTATACATAAATTTTTAGAGGTTTATCTAGATGATTGGACAATATTCAGTTTATTGAAGGGCCATGTAGAAAGTCTAAGGTTAATGTTAGAAAGATGTAAGAAATGTCAGATCTCATTGAAAATTAAGAAATGCATCTTCAACACATTGTTTGGCATCCTACTTGGGCACATTGTATGCAAATTGAGCTTGATAGTACACCCTATGAAGATTGTTGTTATTGTCAATTTACCACCACCAAAGTCAGTTCCCCAGTTGAGAGAAACATTGGGCCAGATAAGGTACTACATGAAATACATAAAGGGATATGCATAGATTATTGCACCCATGGAGAAGTTACTGAAGAAAGACAACAAGTTTTAGTGGAATGATGAATGCCAAGAGATCTTGGACATAATGAAAGAGACGATGGTGACAACATCAATTATGAGCTTTCCAGATTGGACAAAATAATTTCATGTTCATGCGGAAGGTTCATCCATTGCACTAGGAGTAGTTTTGGAACAACCAGGTGAAGGAGACATTGATCACCCAATATATTTTTCTAGTAGAAAATTGTCTAATTCTAAGAAGAACTGTAATACTACAGAAAGTGATCTAGCTATGGTATATTCCCTATACAAGCGTAGACATTATTTATTGGGTCAACATTTTAATATGTTTACAGATCATTCCACTTTGAGGTACCTAGTTAACAAGCCATTGTTGGGGGGGATGATCTGTAGATGGATTTTATTGTTTCAAGAATTTTATTTTTAAATCATAGTAAAACTAGGGAAGTTGAATGTAGGACCAAATCATATTTCAAGAATTATTAATGGAGAGGAGCCAAAGAACTTGGAGGAGAATTTTCCTGATGTTAACTTATTTTCTGTTCATATTGTTGATGATTATTTTGCTGACATTGTTGGATTTTTTAACACGGGAATGGCTCCGAGGGAATTTATTGTGACACAGAAAAAAAAATTGGTAGTGCACACTGGAGACTATTAGTTGATTGAAAGTCATTTATACAAGTTAGGTGTAGATGGAATTCTAAGAAGATGTGTGATGGAGCATAAACACTCCATGGTGTTAGCAGAAGCACATGAAGGCATAGTTGTAGGGCACTATGTAGGAAATCCTACAACACAAAAGGTGTTGCACGCATGATTATGGTGGCCTAGAGTGCATAGGTTCGCAAAGGAATACTGTTAGACCTGCGATGTCTGTTAGAGGGTGGAAAAACCATCTAGAAGGGATGAAATGCCACTTGTGCCCCAAGTAACTTTACAGGTATTTGATAAATGGGTTGTGGATTTCATTGGACCCATTAAACCACTAGTAAGGAGGTCAGGAGTCAGATACATCATCATTGCAACAAAATACATAACCAAATGGGCAGAAACAACCCAAATGAATGATTGCAGCGCAATTTCTCTTTGAGAATGTGGTGACCAGATTTGGATGTCCCATAATTTTTTTGAGTGATCAGGGAACTCATTTTATTAATAGTACAATCAAATGTATGACATAAGAATTTGAGATACATCATCAGAAGAGAAAATCTTACCATCCCCAGGAAAATGGTACAGTAGAATCTTTTAACAAGATTCTAGAAAATGCATTGACAAAGATTTGCAATGTGAATAGGGATGATTGAGATTTGAAGGTATCAGTAGTGTTATGGGCTTATAGGAATACATGCAAGAAGATTACATGAAAGACACCATTTAGACTGGTGTATGTGAAGGAAGCAGTGGTTCCATTGGATTATTTAATACCTATTATGTGGATTCAAGCGATCACTAACATTTCAAAAGAAGGTGTTGCATAGAAAAGATTGGATCAATTGATGGAGTTGGAAGGGGATAAAATCCTAGGAGGATTTCACCAGGAAGTAAATAAAGAGAAGGACAAATCTTGACATGATAGGCACATAAAGAAGAAAAGATTTAAGGAAGGAGATCTAGTTCTCCTCTATGATAACTGGTATCTACAACACCCTGGGAAGTTCAAGATGCACTTGTTAGGGCCTTATCAGGTAGAGGACATCAGAAATGGAGGTGTTGTGTAAACGAAAGATCTTGCAGGGAATAATATTAGAGGATTGGTGAATGGTAGTCAGATAAATTTGTATCAATAGAGTCGACCTAACAACTTGAGGTAAAAATAGAAAAAGGAGGTATGATTGTACATATTGTATATAGTAGATGTTAGAAGAAAAAGACAAAAATCCATAAAAAGAAGAAATGTAATAAAAAGTCAAAAGGGTAGGAGAATACTAGAAGGTTTTGATGTAATAGAATTGTTAGCATTAACAGTGCATCGCAGAAAAAATAGTGTTGAATACATTACGCACTGGAAAGTAGTTGACATGTAAAATAGTGCAATGTGTAGGAAAAAGTGAAAAAGTGAAAATCATCAGTGTGGAACAACTTTCAGTACGTCATCCCACTATAAAGTTAGAAAAAGGGGGGAAATGGAGTCATTTGTGTTTTTAGATAAGGATAAGAATGAAGAGTGAACCCTAAGTGCAAGAGAGTGAGAATTCTTGATAGCAAGTTGATATTTGTAGCACAACAATTCAGATTCTAGCAATATGTCACCACCCCGAGTTGGAGCGTCGAGCAAGGCTAGTCAAAACACGAGAAGTAGCTCTCAGGTAGAGAAAAAAGGGACACGAGGCATATACATAGTAGTTGATGTGGATGAAATCCATACGATAGAGTATGAGCCACCTAGCACGTAGGTGGAGGAGGAAGAAAACCTGTCGTAGGAGGTCGGGAAGCCTGAGGAAGATGTAGAAATAATAGAGTTCAATGCATCGAGAAGAAAATGGCCACATGACAAATAACAAGCCATGGGTTCAGAGAAGTAGGTCCTAGAGTTCGAAGAAGAGAAAGAAATAGAGCAAGATGGAGTACCTGAGGTCGGGGCATCATCTTCTCAAGGGAAAAAGAAATTTCAAGCTGAAAGCAATATGCAAGGAATATCACACACACAAGTAGAGTTTATAATTGTAATGCCAAAGATCCTGGATAGAGTAAAAGTAGATGATCAAATGATAGGAGGTGTGAACGGTATAAGGTATCCATACCATGATGTAGTAGATACTGTCAAATTCCTGGATTTGGTGTAGCACAACTACATGGAATGTAGAGGAGAGGGCCCATTAGGTGCGTCTTTGTTGGAGCCTGTGCAGTGGATCCTAGGTCTCTATAACACATGGATTATGAAATTATTGGATATACTGCACATTGGGCATAGTAAATACATCAACAAATGTGTGAAACAACTCCTATAAAGGGTGCATGGAGGTGTCTTATGGATGGATAAGCCAATGCCTATCAATGTGGACTTAATATTAGAAATTATTGGGCTACCCACAGATGGGGAGAATCCAAAACAGTATCTAGATGACAATACTAAGGCAAAGGCCATTTATGATGAAATTAAGGAAAAATATGGCATAGATAGAGGGAATAGGGGGATCAAGATCAACGACGTAAATGATCCAGTGACAAGATTCACTACAAGTTTGTTAGCATGTAAGTTAACATAGAAATGTAGGAAGGAATAAGTACTAGCAGGGGTGGTAGAAACTGCAACGCAATGCGCGAAGGGGAGCTCGATGAGTTGGGCCTCTTATTTTCTCAATTCCTTCCTGGAGGACTGTAAGGATACAAAAGAATGGGGCTCTCAGTTCCACTACTAGTGGCTACTCATCCTTATTAAACTTGTAGGTTGGAAATAACTGGTGTATAATGTGTTTATTCAAATATTAGGAAAGTGTGGCGTAGCCCAATACACTCCCTTAAGGAGAATAACAGAGTTGAAGAAGAAGAGGATGAAGAATGATACATTTTCACTATACCTTTCATAGATCTAGGATCACTTAGCCAACACGTGGAGGATTTCACTTGAGATATTCCAAGCGTTTGGACAAATTGCTAATTTTGAGGCCATGCGCCAGAGTATGTGGTTGCATGCAAAGAGGGATCCATCGAAGGGATGGTTACAATTGAGCTACTGCGTGACAATGTAGGATATACAAAAGCATGTCCAGGACTATCCTGATGTATGGAAGTTTATAGTAATTCCAAGGAGAGTGCCAACAATACAAACTCAAACACAGGACATAACAGTCCCTATGCAACAGACAAGCAGAAATAGTGTGAGAAAAAATAATAATACAACGCAAGTCCAAGTGTGGGGAAGAAACCCACCTCAAAATAAATGAAGGGAGAATAAGAAAACATAGTGTGTTTCCACACAGGATCCACCGTGCACAGGACATACATCGAGAGATATAAGAGAACAAGTGCATGCAACATATGTGAGTACAGAGACATGGGATATACCTATGGAAGAATAAGTTATAAAAGAGACATGGGTGGATACACACATTCTAGAGACATCTTAGAGAACAGATTCTGAAAATAAGAGAATAGGGGAGCAATAAAGTGGCTCAAGAAAGAAGGAAAAGGCCTATAGGACACCACCTCACATATCACTAACAACAAATGATGTTTAATTAGTAGCTACAACCATTGAATATCGGCTATCAAAGGCTTGGTAGGATGTCAAGAAAAAGAGGGCTTAAATTATTGAGCAGGTGTAGGAGGTAAAAACTACGCTGGAACAGTTAAAGATCAGGGCAGAGTAGCAACAAAAAGACACACTAGTAAAGAGTATGGAAGGAATGCCAACAAGGGAAACAATGTAGATCACAATGCAGAGGAGCGCAAATTTCATTATAACACCTGATATGTTGTACATTGAAGAGGAGGTGGCACAAAAGCCTCTAAAGGAGATAGATACATTGGACTTGGCATTTCCCAAGATCTCGACAAAGAGGCTATACAAATTGCATATCAGTGTCGCACATAAAATATAGTCCAGTGCAAGGTTGGATGTGACAAATTTACAGACAGCACGGGAGTATAACATAACATTGAAGGAAGCAATTAGAAAGGAAGGGAAGGAGAAGAGGTTAGCGCAAAAAAAGATAGAAGAGATGGAGAAACACATTGGCCTAGTGTTTCAAACCATCAGAGGAAGTATCATCATTGGAAAAGATGAAGAAAACAACTCAGGATTTGGAGCAGTATAAGAATGAAATAAAGGAGTTGTAGGAGTGCACAATACCCACTACTCCTCCAAATGTAACTGTGCAGTGAGATCAATATGCAATAAAATTTGTGGATAATATAGTGCAGGCTATACAAAATATGACAGAGTTGTTGGAGAAAAGTTCCCAACTATGGAGTGCTAGAAATAGAGGAAAACCAGTGCTAGAAATAGAGAAAATCCAGTGCCAAGGAAAAGTAGTTACAAAGTGGACAAACTGTTGTGGAGAAGTTGGAAAGTGGACAAGCGTTGACTTAGACAATGGTTGGATTGTGGACCAACCAAGATTGAGTTGGTTGGAAAGTGGAAAAACCTAATCCACTTAGGGTTAGGGTTTTTGTAAGGGATATTTCTCATTTTTGGTATATGTAGAATGTATTAGGACTATGGAAGGGGGCGAAGTTCTCAGTTTTGTTCCAAGTTCTAGATTTTGTTAGTATATGCATGTTTGAAGATTTGTTCTAAGTTTTGGGAAGACTATCGCGATATGTGGATATCGATTGTAATGAAGGAAGAAATGTACAGTGTGTACCATTGGATTTTGTAGGAATATTAATAAAGAGATGAAGAGACTCATCTTTGTGGATGTATCCCTAAGATGGGGTGAACCACGGTACATCTGGGTTATGTGTGAATGTTTGCAGTACTTTTGGTTATATCTTATTTAATGAGTTTTATGATAAACATGTTAAAATGATAAAAGGAACAATATTCTCAATTGCTTGTCGACGTTTCGGATCCACAACAGGATCCATCTTCAATACATAAAATCATGAGGAAACAGGTCTCTCTTTTCACAATAGGATTAAAGAGCATGGCATTGACATTAAGAATGAATGAACTCTCACTTTATCATTAGCCAAACACTCTCTCACACAAAGCATCATGTACACTTAGAAGACACCAAAATCTTAGCAAAAGAAGACTACCTCCTTAAACGACGAATTAGGGAAGCAATCAAAATCATCAAGAATCCCAATAACCTAAACAAAGACAATGGTCTGAATATTAGTGAGAGTTGGATCCCTCTCATTCGAGAAAGAAGATAGTTTTAGCTTAATACACAGGACTCAACACCATTACTGGGTTGTAACTTATTTTCTTCACTACACTATTAAAATTAAAAATTAATCTAACCTAATAAAACTAACCTAATTATTATTAAAAAAATTATTAAATCCTAGGGTTTCACATAACAGACATTAAGGTTTCACTTAAGTCAACATAGACTAAACTTGACCCCAAGAATTACTAGCTTCTCCCCTAGACTATGAAAATAAATTAATCTAACTTAATAACTAAAACTAACCTAATTAACACCAACGAACATCAACAAAGATTTTATGATTTCATACCTTAATCTCCTAGAGAATTTGTTACCACTAATTTAAACTTAAAACTAGCATAAAACATTAATAAAAAATTTAATATTACCACTATTAAAAATTAACCCTAATTTAACCTAAAACTAGCATAGATATTAATTATAATATTAATATTAACTGGATTATCAAATTAAATCAATAATTTACCACTTAATATATTAATAATTTTTTTTTTATTAATTTCTTATTATTAAAATTTTATTAAATCCTAGGGTTTCACATAGCTAATCTTAGGTTTCATCCTCTCCACTTTATTATTTATTAGGGTTCTTCTCTTGTATTTTTCCTCAAGCTTTTATGTCTTGAATATGGATCATGTTGTGGCTCTGAAAAATTGACAAGCAATTAAGAAACTGTGGTTCTTCTGATAATTTCTGAAAAATAAAACTCTCACCACAGAAATCTAAATTGTCAAAAGGAATAATACTGTGCACTGAGGATAAACTGATGAAATCTGTAGAATAACAAAAAATGGATGAATCTCATAGTTAGTATTCAGATCTAAATCTTATGTTGTAGTAAATGAATATATTTCATTGGGTATATGATGTTATAATGGTTTGTCAAGTTATGCTAGAATAGTTGTGTCACTGGTTAGAACTAAGAGCCAACTAGGGTTAGCATAATAAATGGGTATTTAAGGGATAGAATTTAAGTAGATCTAATTCCCTTGAGAGAGAAGAACATCTCATCCAATTGTTACAGACACCTAATTCCTATGTCCACACATTGAATCCATATCAGGAGAGACTACGCATTGCAATCTATGCATTGTGTGTCCTAGTATCCATAAAGGTCGATGGTGGAGGGGTTGTTGGTAATACTGTAGTTAGAAACTGGGCCATCCCATAAAGCCAACAAATCCCATAACCCATTGGTATTCTCCTACAACTATCCTGATTTTCCACCATCTCTCTTCCTCTTGACATGCCCAACCCATGGAATGTACCCCTTCAATGCTCGCATTCCATTCAACATCCCATTCTTTTATCAGAGTTTCTCTAGCACATGTAACCGAGAATATCACTACTGGGAAACTCAAGGGATCTCACTACTAGAAAAAATACCAGGAAAAGAATAACACTCACTTGTTGTTATAGTGAAACTCACAAAGGCATTCACTCTTTAGTCCTGAAAAACTGGCTCTTCAGTATTCTGCTCCAAAATTCTCCAAAATTATCCATCATGCTCCATAATTTTCCCATCTTCCTTTCTCTATATCTAGTGGTATTTTTCCCTACTCTGTGCTTGTTATTCATGTAAAAATTGAAAAATATAAAAACTATTGTAACTTCCCATACGGATTTCCTCTCATTTGTGTTGCTTTCTTGACTTGCACACTTTCCCAAATTGATTGTACTCAGTCCCCATGCTCCAAATAACTATGATATGTGACTTATCACACCCACCCACTTACATGTATTCAATGATTGGCTTTGGGAACACTCAACATGAAATTAGACAGTTCATGTACAAATAGTAATTTTAGGAAGTAGGTGGAATTAATAAGCATGGTTAATTCCCCCTTTGAACCCTATATTAGGAATTCTCTTAGACCCTCCACTCTCTTGTAGATTAATTCATCCCCCATTTTTTTCCATATATCCCACCAGCTAGAAACACAGTTTATTATTAAAATTCAGAAATACAGTTCACATATTACATCACTTGGACATGTCCACATTTCATATATACATTATACATTAATTAAAATGGGGATTATATAGGGGAATTTAAATTTCCCCCTCCCCTACAATTGTGTGATTTCCTCGGTGCACACTATGTCAATATACATGAACAAATTTACACAATAATAATAATAAATAAAAATTATGCAATTTTTACAACTCTAGCAGCATTTCCAACCAAAATCTCGTGTTTCTCTCAACCCACTGACCCAAGGAATTTACCAATTTCACTGCTCTTGGTCCATATGGTTGTACCATTATTTTTTTAGGGCACCAACATAGGTTGATTAAGACTATGATATGTTCTTCTGTAACTCTACTCAAAATGGAGTCTTGCATTCTTATATTACGTTTTCTTAACAATTGTCAAAAGTTTGTGGGTATTCCTCCCCCATGTTTTCTTCATGCTCCCATGTTTCATATTCATGACCATAGTAGGTCCATTGAACCTTAACCAGCCCTATGGCATTGTTCCTGAGAAATTTGAATTTATGGTCCAGGATGTATACTAGTTCCACCTATAATTCTCCTTTGTGTTCCACCTGGATCACAATACAATCAATTATGTAGTTAGGTTCTGGAAGATATTTACTTAATAATGACACATGAAATACATTATGCATTCTCATGGATGTAGGCAATTCTATCATGTATGAAATTAATCCTATATTTTTTAAGATCTCAAAAGTTACATAACATCTCTCTGTCAACTTTGGGCACCTTCCTAATATTAGAGAACTTATCTTCACTTTCACTTTTAAAAAAACATGTTCACCCACTTTGAAATCTTTGAAAACTCTATTCTTGTATGCATAAATTTTATGCATATCCTGTGAAGACTTTAAATTTTTCTTGATCTTTGTTTTCTTTTCTTCTATTTCCTTTAGCAAATCTATCCCAATAACTATTATGTCTGTTGGATTATTCCAACTCACTAGTGTGTTACACTTTTTACCATACAATTCTTCAAACAGGCTCATTTTTAATGAGACTTGATACCCGTTATTTTAAGAAAAATACACTAAGTGGATATAATCCTCCCACTTTGATGGTTGTTCCATCACATTCATTCTTAGCATGTCCACAATTTTTCTATTAGTCCTCTCTTTTTTCCCATCTAACTTTGGGTTATATGTTGTACTAAGATTTAAATTTGTCTTAAAGCCTTTGAACAAACATTTCCAAAACCTGGATGTGAATTTTGGATCTATGTCTAAACTAATACCTTAGGAACTCAATGTAACCTAACAACTTCTTTAATGTATATCTATGAAATATTTGCTACCTTGTGTGTAGTCTTCACATGAATAAAATGTGTTGTATTAGTTAATTTATCCACTACTACCATGATGGAATCATGCTTCTTCACTATTTTGGGAAGCGTTGTAATAAAATACACTAAAATTATTTCCCACTTCCATTATAGAATGGGAAATGGTTCTAACCAACTCACTGGATCTCTATGTTCATTCTTCACCTTCTGGCACTCTAGACATTTGACAATGTAATTGACCACTTCTTTATTCATTCCAAGACAAAAGCATTAGCTTATTACAGATTCAATTGTTTTCTGGTATCATGGATGCCCAACATATAGCACATTGTGCATTTCTATAAGAACTGTATTTTTCAACTCAATAGAATTTGTCACATATATTTTTCCTCTATACCTAAGTAATCCATCCTCTTGCAACTCATAACATTTAAAAAAGAATTGTAAATTTTCTTGTTGTAATGTTTATTTTATTTTTAGATAATGTTGATATGAGTTTGATACTTCAATAATTTTTTATTTCATATCAGCCCAATAAATAATTATGTTTGCAATATTTATTTCATGATCTCTTCTTCTAAGTGGATCAACCACCATATTTTCCTTTCCTTTTATGTGCTTAATTTCAAAGTCATATTCACTCATAAATTCCATCCATCTAGTCTATCTATCATTTAATGTTGGTTGGCCAAACAATTTTTGCATACCATGGTGGTCTATCCATAGCTCAAATTTTCTCCCCAGGAGGTAATGTATCCACATTTTTAATGCATGAATAATGATTTCTAATTCCAAGTCATGTATAGCATAATTCCTCTGATGCTATTTTAATTTTCAGGACTCGTAGAATACAACGTGATCCTTTTGTTTGAGGACTACACAAATCCATTGCATGTATAAATTCACATGACAAAATATTCATCTGGATCTACAATATTCAATTTTTCACACTTTTCAAAATTTCTTCCAGTTGTCGAAAGCTCTCTTGACACTTGCAATTCCACTCAAACTTCACTCCCTTATTTTTCAAAGAAGTGATTGGACTTGAAATATTTGAGAACCCTTTTATGAATCTTTAGTAATAAATGGAAAGACCCATGAATGATATGAACTCCATGAAATTTCTTGGAATTGGCCATCCTATAATGGCCTCTATATTCTTGGGATCAACTACTATACCTTCTATTGAAATAATATGCCCCGAGTAGTGAATCTTCTTTTGATAAAAGATGCACTTACATAGATTAGCGTACAATTTATTCTCTCTTAAAACTTGAAACATCATCCTTAAATGTTTCTCATGTTCCCCCTATGTATTTGAATAAATTAGTATATCATCCAGGAACACAATTTCAAACTTGTCTAGGTACTCCCCGAACACTCCATTCATCAGGCACATAAAAACAACCAGGTAATTTGATAGCCCAAATGGCACTACCATGAATTCATTATTCTCATATCATGTCTTAAATGTTGTCTTGTGTATTTGTTATTCTTTATCCTCACTTAATGATACATTGATTTCAAGTCAATCTTGGAAAATATTCTTTCACCTTTTAGTTGGTCAAATAAGTCATCAATCGTTGGAAATGGATATTTTTATTTATTTATGGTGACCTTGTTCAGTTGTCTGAAATCAATACACAACCTTAATGTTTCATATTTATTCTTCACAAAAATAATTGGGCCTCCCAAAGGTGACACACATGGGCGTATATAGCCATTCTTCAAAATTTCTTCAAGTTGCATCTACAACTATTTCAATTCGGACGTGCCCATCCTGTATGATGAATTTGAAACTAGGGAATCTCTTGGAACCAAATCAATAGATAAATAAATGTATCTCTTTGGTGACACTCTTGATATTTACCCAAAAACATCTTAAAAAATCCTTAAGATCGGACGGTCCTCAATGCTTTCCACATTATATATGGCTATCTCTTCCATATGGGTTGTGTCAGGAAAATTGTATGTTAATTTATCGACATTAAATTATCAACTAGGAGTTTGTAAACTTAGATATGAAATCCTAGGAAATGTGGGATCATAGCCTACTCTATCCTATACTAACAACTAATTCTAACAAAAAATTCTTCTCAGGGGAAAATAAAAAACACACTTCAATCCAATCAATCATTGAAATGTAATGAAACTAATAAAAAGGAAATCTCAAACAATCTCACTTATCCAAAAGACTGATACCAAGCATGAAAAGAGTGAAATGGCTCAACATATCATGTCCATATTCATTCATCTATGCATGCATATGTATAAAATATATTATCATTATTCAATGTCAACCAGTGAATAATTAAACCACCCAAAATTCTGATAAACAATCAAATGACTAGTTCTTTGTCCAAATATCCTCACAAGGATCATGATGCAGTCTTTCACTTGTCAATTCAAATGTTCGTTCTATCAATAAATAAGGTTAGGTTTGAGTACAAGAGTATTTCAACATTGTTTGCAATAAAATGAAACCCATTTCTAAAAAGTGGAAACATAATAATACTCACACTAGTATTCAAATTAATTAGCAACAAGTTACTCAAAACCTTGTTTGTAAGCTATAGATCAAATACTAAATTTACCATTTCAAAGAATAAAACTCAGAAATCATATACCAAATTAACAATGGATCCTCACTTGCACCTATAGTTGTTGTGTAAAGCATGACAAGTCTATGTGGTAGAACTGCAATTTACACCCAGATATCTTATCCACGTGTGAATGTGACTCTGGATAGATCTTTCTCTTATCCCAACACATTCACTTACTTACAACAAAGTTGAAAATCACAATGAGAGGAGTTACCAAGATTCTAAGATATGATATCACAAAGGGTTCAAGGTATAATCTTTCACGTTGGGTGTTCGTGTATCTATATTGGTGATTGATTCGACTCTTTAAACAATCTCAATAATTGTGGTAAATAGAGAATTATTTAAATTTCATTTAACAGGAAATCAAACACAAGGATTAAAGCATCAAGCCAACTACGAAATCAAACATTTATCTACTGAGAAGTAGAGAAGAATTATGATTGCTAGAAATGAAACAAGCTACAGGTAAACTATAGATACATTGTTAGAAAATAAATCTAAATTAGAGAGAAATTTTAACACTTAACTCTACAGATCATTCTTAGTTTTAGATCACTTTGAATGAAATTGAAATTCTAACTCTTATCACTACAAAACAAAGACTAATTTCTATGATGCAAATTAAACTAAAATGATAAACTAGACTAATAAATACAACTAACTTCACTTACCTAGTTGGTGGGTCCTTTCCAACTAGTAGCGAGATAGAGAATGACAATAATGAGATCAAATGAATACCATCAAACAGAACTGGACGCTTTATTAAAGAGAAGAATATCCATTCATACAACACTAATCTAAACATGATCACAAGAATGTTTAAAACTCAGTGTGAAGGAAACATTATAACAATGACATATGATTGTAGTATCCCTTTTATCCATCCTATGACTGTCTACTTATACATGAAATCAATTGAGGAGTGGATGAAACTGAATCCACAAACTCAAAAATTGAATTTGATAATTCTAGAAAAAATCATAAAATCTGGGGTTTACATGTAATTTGGGAAAACACATGATAAATAACCAACTATAACTCTGAAATTGTGTCTTATATTGGAAAAATTCCTACAATTTACTCAATTTGACATATGAGGAACAAAACCCATGTTTTATATTTCTTATATTCATGTCCATTTGTCCAGAAATAACGTTGGAATTTTGTTGTTTGAAAACTGCTACGAATTTGGGATGAATTGTTATTTATGTGATGGAGGTCCACATGTGTGCCCTGTGCACATTTTTTGGGCCGTGAGACCATGTCGACATTGTTGTGGAGAAAACCCATCTTCTTAATTTTCTACCATAGGCGCGCCAATAGGATAATCTATAATGTCGGTTACTTGAACTGTAGTGATGGTACATGAATTGGACTAAATTGAACATACTTCATAAACCATCATTAGTAAAACTATGATATAATCATATTTAATCACTAAAAACATATAAAAACAAGGTATTAACCACACAAGATGTATAATCATGAATAATGAAGGTTTAATTCATAATTGGACGTGTATCATCGGTGAAATGCGAGAAATGGTTTAAGAATAATGACTTTATTGGGAGGAGAATTATGACAAAAACAGATCCCAGCACTCCCCTAAATCCAAGGGTTTTCATGTCCTCATGCAGAAAATAACTTGTTAATCCTTGTTTGTTTAATTAGCTTGCATGAGTATATATTTATGATATTGCAGGCATTGGTTCTTGTGGTGCAACACTTTGGAAACTGATTATACTGTCACAGATTGATTTTAAAATAAAGCAACAAAAATTTCATGAAAATTGAGTATAATCAAGAGATGGGTTATCACAGAGCCATGGTGAATGGTATGAGTGTGGAGAATGGTTTGTGAAATGATGGAGATGGTGGAAGTATGAATATGAACTTGGGAACTTTTATACTATGTACTTTACTATGATTTTGAGACCAATATTTACTTGTGGTTCTTTTATTGGATAGGAAACAATGACTTCATCCTCTTATTCATAACATTCACATGATATCTTAGGATTTTTTTATGATGTAAGAGGAGAAGACATTATGGGTGTTGCTTCATATTTGTATACCACAATATCTTTGCTTTCATTCTTTCCATGATCTTATAATCAAAGTATAAATTTTATTGTATATGGTCGAGTGATGGTTGTTGATGAGTACTTTGTAAGTGGTGATGATGTGTAGTGGAGTGTGGAGTGGTTATGCAACGTGTTTTCCAAATTCTTATTAAATTAAAGAGATTTATGCATGTTTTACCTCAAGTTATCTTTTCTTTGAATTGTGATGTGATGTCGGCTAGAATGAAGTATCCGATGCATGTTGATTGAATTTTGAAGATGAGAATGAGAAAGGTTGAGAACTGTTGAGAATATGAGAGAGGAATAAAGATGATGAGAGGCGAATGTGCTGAAAAAGTTTGAACTGAATCATGTTGAACTAGATCCAGATAAGATGAACTAAAGGAATGTTGAAGATACTAAAAAGAGACTTTGAATATATAGAAGGGATCTAAAGATCTCCCCCAAGCCCAAGGTTTTGCATGTCCTCATCTAAATTGTTTAATATTCAGTGCCAGTATTTTATTCGAACATGTGGCTACAACAAAAACAAACTGCTACAATATTTTGTTGATATAATGAAAGCATATAGTCTTCATCCTTTATCCCCTATTGGTACAATTCAATATATGTGAATGGATTTACTCGATGTTGAAAATAGAAATAAATCATTGGATTATTGGCCATTAATGTATGTCGTTAACCAATGAAAGACAACTAACTAGTGATGTCAATGAGCATTAATGTACCTAAGTACATCGCAAAAAGAATGAATAGATGTGTTGACATTGAGTCACCTGCAAGATATGACGATCAAGGGACATTGATTTATTCCCATTATTGTCCACGAGGAAATATGCCATTAAGGCTTGCAGACTTCAAGGTACTTTTATATTCTCTAACCTTGATCCCAAATAATGTGTTGGAGTCAATGGGATGATATTTTTTGGAAGGTGGGAATTAATAAATCCCACATCAACTGACATGAGTAAAAAACATAAATTATTTTAAGAATACAATACAATATTTGAACCAACATAAACTTACAGAACTTATTGTGAACTTTGCCTACCAGTTACCTGGTTTTCAAGGAAAACTCATGTCTAGTTGCGCTAGTAAACTGGTTTTCACAACTAGACTTATTTTTCTCTTTTCTATTTTATTTATTTATTTATTATAATGTCCCACCCTATTTGAAAAAGAAAAACCTTTTCTCAAGTATAGGAGTATTTCCAGTGAGGCCATGTGTGTAACAGGATTACAAATATAATCATACTTAGGTTTGAAAAATGTTCTTTAATTTATACCAGAGCATGAGTTACCAACTACTTCGAATGATATGATGTGAATATTT
>SNQJ01S0174340.1:0-20242 GCA_010110895.2 Picea sitchensis | reverse complement strand
ATCCAACAATGCCATCACATTTCATGAAGTGTTCCTGCAATGACTTAAGCTGGCCATTCGAAGCATTACTTGCTTCCAATGTTTTGGAGCCCATCTTGGAGGATGCTCCAATATCCACTTCACCATATATCAATCCTAAATAGTGAGGTCCTTCCATAACCTCAATTGGTTTAACGATACCTTGGCCCTGAATTTCAAGGCCCTTTTCTTCATAACCCATCTTGGTTAGCAATTTCAAACCTATACCTCTGTATGTTGTTCAAATGCACCAAAACCATTTTGATGGGAACAAGGAGAATTTTATGAATGACCTTCATTGCATACCTCAAAGATGTTTTCTGAAATAGATGTAGAAGGCACGTCCTTCAATCCTTCCTTGCATTTTTTTTTCTTTGAATTTTTCCCTTGAACCGATCTCTTTCATTCCAAGTATTCTTCATACAAAACTTTCACCATCTCGGACATGGAAAAAATATTTTTTCACATATCCTTGTCATATTGCAAAATCTCTCCTGTAGATTCCATTTTCTCCCTTGAGATGTCCTTTTCCCTGGTAAACATGCAAACTCAAATTCCAACCATCATCTAGCTCTGATACCACTTGATCTGAAAATATATTTTATACGACAATGGTTGAGTTATTACGAATGTGTTTATTAAGCATTTAGGAAGCTAAATTAAAGAGGAATAATTATAGAAGAAACATTGCATCCATATGCACATATACAGATCTGAAATAAAGTAAGAAGAAAAAAAAATCATAGAACACCAAAGTGATATTGGAGTTCGACAATCTCACCTACATCTCCGGGCCTTTGTCTTAGTGGAATTTCATATTTATGTTCGAAGCTTTTCAAGTACATCATGAATGTTCCAATGGATTAAAAAAATGAGTTGGTCCTGTTATACAAGATCCCATGAACCCATCAAAATAAACAACACCCAAATCGGATGAACGAAGCTCCTAGAAATGGCCCACAAAGGTGTGCTCCTCAATAGCTTCCCTGCATGACAATGGCTTTAGCTCAACAATCTGGTAGCATAAACCTGTTCTAAACCTCCTTTTGGATTCAATAACCCCTAGTTTATATAGATATGAAGTTGGTAACCATCTCCTTCCCCCCAATATCTGGCCTTAAAAAGGGCTCAATATCTCCCAAAAATGGACAAAATCCCACAAATCTTCTGAGAAAATCAATAATAAATCACCATTATAAAGTTCAAAACCCACTTGGGCAAATAGATTGGGAGAAAACCCCTTTCTTATGGATCCTAATCACTTGGGCGCCTCCATGTGGCCCTGTGTCATGCACTGGCCCCTAAATTCTCGACCATCAGTCGCATAAATGGCCATATGGACCTAGTCCTTATCCCACGTGCTCTAATTGGTGGTTTACCCCCTGGATTCTTGGCTCTCGGTCCCGCGTGTGGCCATGTGGCCTCGGGTTCTAGCCTCCATGCATAGATAAAATATTTAAGCCCCTGAAATAAACTAAAGGTTAAGCCCTTGGTCAGTGGGCTAGCTCGACCGATCGGGGCTTAACCCTACCTCCACGCATAAACCGTTGAATGTTGAGTAGACGGGTCCAAGGGCTAACTTCTTAACAACCCACACCATAAACCATTACGGTGGTCATGTTTTGTAGTCACATGTTATAGCCCCAGGATGATTCCAAATTTCAACGACCGTGCCAAAGGAATAAGGTTCTGGTTCAGAGTATTAGTCATATGATGATGTTTCCATCGAGGGTTAGGGCTAGGCCCAAACCCTTTTCTCAGTCGAATCAACATATCACACAACTTAAATATAAAATTTCCCCTTCATATAATAAGGACCACCACGAGGCGGGCTGGCTAGCCTGGCCTTGCCAAGTCGTTAACCCAGAGCTGAGGTTGTGGGTTCAAAACCCATGCACTCCATGAATTTTTCCACCAACGAACCAATAAATGGGTTCCACGTGGTAGCCCATGTCTGGGCCATGTGGCACCTCACCATTCGTCAAAACCTATGCCACGTGTCAAGCATTGAATGGTCCACCTGTCTATCGAGTGTCTACCACTGTGTCATATGACCCTTCCACTGTACCTTCCACGTGTTGTACAACCCTACCATGTCCTTAATACGGATGTGCCACATGTCACCCTTGCAATGGTGACACGTGTCACTCCCTAATTGATCCACGTGTAACTTCCATGTCAGCAACCCGTATGCCCAGTCACCCTGCCATGTGTCACCTCCAAATGCTACCACATCAACACCAACTGTGTCTTTCCACATCATTTATACGACTATACAACTTGTACAATCAGTTGCCACGTGGCACTGTACAGATTGTACAATCATCATTTTTTTTCATGTTTGGAAAAAAAATATCACCATATACGATGCCCATTTGAGATCATTCGAGTTTAGTTGGGTTTGTATTGACGAGGCCTACACACATGTCCGTTTTGAAGCCATTCTAAGAACTTTTATTTTTAGGCCTTTCTGAGCCCCATCAAGCTCCTAGATCCAATTCTGGATCAGTTGACATTGTTGACTATAATTTTAATGGTGGGATTGAAACATATCAACCGAATCACCTATAAATTTGGCTAACTTTGAGGGATTTGTAAGTCAAATCTCCATTTTGTTGGGGGGAATCTACCACAACTACTCAATTCCATACTCTTTGACAGCTCCGCTTTGCCAATTAAAAATTTTACACTTCATTTGATATAACAGCTCCGCTTTGCCAATTAAAAATTTTACACTTCATTTGATATAACAACTTATAAAGGAAGACAACCATAGATGAAATAAATTTGAGTTATATTAATTAGAACATAAAGTAGTAGCATTCAATCGAATTAGTTAATGATCTTTAATAGAAAGTTAAACCCATTTAAAAGCTAAACATGTCATATCGATCTCTTTATTGTGAATATTGTGGTCATGGAGCTATGGATATTCAAATTCATATTTCACATGGGTTGCCAGCTTGAGGGTTTGACACAACATTTGAGAGGTAAGAGTTAATTTACATTTAATTAATAATATTGTCATGTCTAATCTTTCTAATCGTAACGATTTTTTCAATAAATCAACAATGTTTGCACTATTCTTACAGAATCTCTATTTGGTAAGATTTGTTCAATAAATCAAGAGGATTTTCTCATTTTATATTAATTAATAAATATGAACACAAATAATATATATATCAATATATTATATTATGATTGTTATATTAATTAAATATTTAATCTTTTTTTAATTAAATAATAGACATGTCTAATGGCTCTGTAAAATGTGAATTTTTTTTTCTTTCTTTGTGAAATACGGAAATATAAAATAGGTAAATCAGTAATACCTTATGATAAATTAGTTATTGTATAAATGACATGTTCTAGATAGATAAAATCCCAATTTGGATGAAGTATGAACATTTTAATTAGTTAAATATCACAACTAAGATAGTGGTGAGGAGTTGTTGGGAGTCTCTAAACAAGCCAACCTGAACTGTCGCTAGCACCCAACTGACAGAGGAAATGAGAGAGATTTGTGTGTGTATGTATGTTATGTATTTTTCACCTCCCCTGAGATGGAAAATATTAAGCCTAAGACATATTTATTATAAACAAAATTTTGATGTAGCAAGTTTCTAACTTGACAATTTCCACTTGTTGTTTTGTAAATTATTTTTATCGTGGAAGGTATACCAATACAAACATCTTGTTTGAGAGGGATTTAATTTGACTAGTTAAAGTTTTAACATATTCCGGTCTATAGGTATATTATACTTGCTCATATTGAGAAGAGTCAATGGTTTTTTATTTATTTATTTAATATTTTTAATATACTTTCATTCTAATATGTGTTTGTTTGTTGTTTCAGAAACAACTTCTTAACTCTATGCGGACCTCCTATCATTACTTCTTGATACAAAAAACTATAAAAAACTGTAATTTTACTTGAAAACTATGTTCATAGTTATTTTGATCTATTCTTCTCGCTTCAAAAAATAACTTCTTAACTCCATGTGGACTTGCTATTATTACTTCTTGATACAAAAAACTCTTTAAAAATGTAATATTACCTAAAAAATGTGTTTCAGAGTTATGTTGGTCTATTCTTATTGCTTCAGAAAACAACTTCTTAACTCTATGTGGACCTAGTATCATTACTTCTTGATATAAAAAAATGTAAAAAAAAAGTAATCTCACTTGAAAATTGTGTTCATAGCTACGTTTTTCTATTCGCTTAGTTCCCCTTAGCTATTCTGATCACACTATTCTATCAATTTGACATATGTGTAAGAAACACTACTCAATTCACCCCAACTATTCAGATCAGGAAATTCCTTTAATTTCTTTGCTCCCAATTTCAAGTTTTGGGATGGAGAATTGTATTGTTGATATGTGTGTGTAATGTGTGTAATGGAGTTGAATTATGTAAGTGTTTAAAGTGTAATGGAGCTGACTTCTGTTTTTTTTATACTTTATTTATTTATTATTTTTAATGTTATGTACATACATGACAACATCTCCCCCATATTGGATCGTAGAGTGTCTCTCAACGCAACTAAGAAATAATTTGTTGGTGGGTTTATTAATATAATGTTTAAGTTATTAATGTCTAGTTATTAAATTAGATAATAATTGTTAGTTACTTATGATAGTGACTTATGATAAAGTTAAATTATATCTATGAATGACTCCTGACTAAGAGGTGGTTGCAAGAAGTTTCTTCGTGTAAATCTTTGCAATGACAAAGCATGCTTGTTGAAAATTTTAGGAATATGCATGACTTTAGAGTGTGCGTGCATTCCTATTTTAATTTTTTTTCCCCTTGTCAAACCTCTTCATATTCTCATGCATTATTCTATGTTTCCTTCCACATACTATGATATAAAAGTGTGCACTTCCTTTTAAAAATGTGTGCACTTTTTTAAAGCACATGGGTGTATCTAAAAGCTTGTGCACATTCTTAAAATTGCACATGCATTTTTCTATTTAAAAGAAAATGTGTCGTGAATATTAAACAAGGTTGAGGAAACAAATGTCTTAAGTGTTAAATGAATCCTATTGAACTCAAGTGTCATGGTTAGGGGAGGAAAACAATTGGTCCTTAGGCCCCAAACACTACTTTTTAGGATTGGTAACCATGAACAACACCTAGAGTAGAAATCCCTAGATCACAGGGACTCCTCTGTTAGAATATAGAAGATGGCGTGCTCGTTTTACCATTGACGATACCTTCGTCACCCAACCATAGGATGAAGCCTCCCTCCGAGAACCTTAACCTTGATTGAGAATTCCTTTGGAAGCAAACCCTAGGCTAGATAGGGAAACAAAGGGTAGCTCACCTCTCTCCAATGATAACACAACACAAAATACTGATCAGATAGTCCCAAACCCTAGCCAAGAGATATTCAAGCCAATACTGAAAACTTGCTACCGCTGCAGCTGCACCAACAACTCTCCTCCAAACCTGCGCACAAGACTGCAACTGCAGTGCGCACCAAACTGGAAACTGCAATTCTGAGATGTCACAAATGAGAACTGGCACCCTGTATTTATAGTGATTCTGCCAGTTGTGATGGAGCCGACTTCTCCTTTTGGATATGTGTATGTTTAGTATATTATTATTAATTATGGTCAACTTCTTCTCTTGGAGGCTAATAGCCTTGATAATGTGTATGTTCAAGATAATATTAATTATGGTCGACTTCTTCCTTGGAGGCTAATAGCCTAATATACCATCTCTGAGTCGACAAGGCTTCTAGGGTTATTATCCAACTCATTATGGTTTCCTTATTTCCTCGAGTCTCTATTGTCAAGTTCACACGTGGAGGTTAATACCTCCAAGAACTACCATAATATTAACACTCCTCCTAGCTAGAGAGGTATTTATAGGCATGGACTTGAGAGAAAAAAAAATATACCATTTACCCAATAGCATCAAGATAGCTATCTAGGGACTATTTCATGACTAGATCAGAGCATCACCATCACCATCACCATTAGATGGTATTAACTCTCAAACCATACTTCATATGAGTAATTAGATATGATACTGATAAGTCACTCTCACCATAGAGTGATAAAAGAGGAGTAAAGTTCAACCGGCTCACTGAAAATATTTGTTGTCTATCATCCATTTGAATGATCATTATCTCCAATAAACTGTTGATAGTCTTCAAGGCAATGAACAAGAATAGAGCACAACTATTTCTATTCATAATAGTACATAACTACAATATAGTGGTTCACTCACCACATCAAGTAACACACAAGTACTCTGCTTGATCAACAACGCATGGTTGTGAACAATGAAACATATTCACCACAAGAGTCCTCATCTACTATCATACGCCTTCATAACAAACATCCTGATAGCAATCAGACAGAAAAATGTTATGATATAGATTTCAAATTATTCACATATTTTACCACATCTCAGGAGCTCCAGAATATCCATTTCATGAACAGTGTAACATATCCACCACGGTAGTATATTTCTACTGTTTGGAGATAGGTAGACTCCATAACAATCATTTGATGCCATCCTCCATAGAAAAAATATTGTTAAAGATAACCTAAATCCTTTGGCTAATTCTTCCACGCCAGAGATCCGAAGAATATCTACCTCATCAAGAATGGGGTTATCCGCCTATTCTTCACAAACAAGGAAGAAGGGATTATTTATGATTTCTCGAAACCGACCATTTCACCCCCGGGCCATTCTTTCCTACACCGACAAAGCACCCCCGACAGAATGTATAAACCCTAAGAAATATTTGACCATTCCTCACCCCTCACACATTCCTCCTACACTAATTAAAGTGCACCCTAGAGAAAATGTATAAACCCTAAGGAATGACTATTATCCCCATTGTCGAAGCTTGACTATTCCCTCACCCTGGGCCATTCTTCTGACACCAAACAAAGTGTAACATGGAGAGAATGGTCCCACCTCAAGGAATAACCTGTCTGACTATTCTCTCACTCGGCCGTTCCTCCTGCACTAAACAAAGTTTAACCTAGAGAGAATGAGTCCCAGCCTCTAAGGGAATGTCCGTCTCAAGATCAACCCCAAAATGAACCATTCTTTGAAACAGCTCACAACTATGAACTTCAAAATGATTTCCGACGAGGTAGATCATTATACTTGACCACTACTCAGATTGATTGCCAAGAAGAATGACTTTCTAGACCACTCCCCCATGTTAACCACAATGGGAAGTAGTTGTCTATGATACATTAGTAATCACCGCCTCCCATGTTAACTACAATGGGAAGTCACTATCCATCAGAAACTTCAATCCACTTTCTAAACAAGAGCATCCGTCTAATCTAGAATTAATTAATTATAAATAAATAATGTTTCGCATTCTTCCTAACTAGAGAGTTATTTAAATCACAAAAATAAATGTTCTCCGAGAATATTTTTTCCGTACCTTTTCTAGCTTGGAGAATCTTCTCTTCAGCTAAGGGAGTTATTTCACGATCCCCATCTCCTAAACAGTAAACTTGATTCTCGATAAAGGTTTTGTCATGATATATGTTGTATGCTCATCAATGGGTATATATGTCGGAGAACTAATTTCTTTTCTGGATTTCATCATGGACAATGTAATACTTGTACTTTAGTCCGGAGCACTATGAAGGTTTCATGTAGATCCGATGATAGAGTATATCATAGTTGAAAACTGGAACATAATCCATGGCACTTCTTTGTCATCATGAGATCTCATCTCTTAGTAGTCATCTTGATGTTGTAGGAAATCTTCACCACTTCAAGCAGTAATCGGAGGTTCTTCACCAAGTTGTCTTTCAAGATACAAGAGTCTCTTTTGGTATACCTCAAGTCTTGAGATTGCTCTTCATATCCTCTTTATTTAATTTCTCTGAAGAACATTCTTTGTATTCATCTCGACAGAACCCAACTCATGGATGTTACAGATGATATAATGACTTATATAGAGATATGTCTCCGGTGTACTAGAACAAGTAATCATCATAGTCTTCTCCTCCATTCCTGAGAGAACTCCTTCCTCGATCTCGCAATGCTCCATCTCATGTAAGTCTCTCCATACACCTATTTTTCTACCAATGACTTTCAAAATTTTCAGTTCTGCTTGATTGCTTTCTTATTAGGCTTGGTAATCTTGTGTTTATTGATGCACGAATGGTTGTTCCGGCTTTTCTTTCTCTTCTCTTGGAATCTTCACGCTCTTTCATTATCTCTTTGATTCATGGAGATTCCATGTTCTAGAGATTCCACTTCTTCCTTTTCATCATAGGATCACAGATCCGGATGGACAACCTGAATACTTTAAGGCTTTGTTTGAATAGGTCTTCTCTGTGGCTAGAGCTCTCAACACGCATCAAGCCTTTCATGGCTGCTATCATGGATATATACATTTATTCATCTTTATCGGATCATAGGATTAGCTCCTCCTAATCCTTTTGCTTCATGTAAGAGTGTATATAATTCGCTTCCCTTCGACTGATAGAGTCCATACTTCCATATCCGCATCCCATTGTCTCTGCACATATAATTGTCTCTCCTCTGCCTAAAAGAGTCGCATGTATTCAGTTTTAGTTGTTTTCATAAGTCTTTCCAATTTCTCTTTGGATGTCTGACTCTAAGTCTCTTCAAGATTGATTCTCGATTTCAAATTTATCTTGTAATAGCTTTCACATGATATATTTCATTCTTTCCATGTGTAATATCTAATGATAACTCTTTCATCTTGTTTTATTCTTCCATAGGTATAGTTCTCTCGAACACATTATCTTCCAAGATAGATATACAAGATAATGTATAGAGACCTATGCAAACAAGAAATGCACAAGGAATAAGAAGAGTGTTGTTACCTTTTAGAAGAAGAAAGCTCTTCCATCCTGCTTAGTCTCTTTGTAGGTTCCTTTCTACCACAATCAATGCTCATGTTTCTCCTTCCCTTTATTTACCTCCCTCGACACTCCATCTCTATAGTGACCATACTTCTGACATTGAAGCATTGTATTTCTCAAATGTCTTTCTCTTAATTTTGGCTTCCTCTTCTTGGAACCAAACTTCCTTTTGTTCCTCAAGTTATTGAATCTCACAGAAGGTTTGATCATACTTCTTTGGGGTTTCTCTTTGCATTGATCCTTGATTCTCTTGAGCACAACAAGTCCAAAGTTCTTCAAATGTTGGGTACTCTTTCCTTCTATTCATGCTTATGGAAAATGCATCCCATAGTTCTGGGAAGACCATTGAGTACTATGTTTACCACTCCCTTTTCTCAAGTGATCTCCTCAATAGCTTCAGGAAGTTGATCTCTTTAACCTGGGAGATCCTTACAAAGTATGATGTTATGTCGTCATTATCATTCATCTTCATATCACGAGCTCATTCTTCTGAATCATAACTTGTCCAATGTTTCCGAATGAGAAGAGATTTGTTAGGCATCGCATACCTTAGTTGAGTCAAGATTGGAGATGTAGGTATCAAGTGGTCTTTATGGAATCCACTATGATACTATGGCATTGATGTCAACATCTTTCAACTTCTCCATAGCCGCAACGTTCTACGCTTCTCTTCTCCTTATTTAAACCTTGGCTTCACAATCTTTCCTTTCTCACAATATCCAACACTTTTATTCTTAGCAAGGATGAGGTCAATCCTTGTCTTCCATTCTCTCAAAGCTAGAGGCTCCATCTAGTTTGTTCTCGGACTTCATAGAGTTCATGGTTTCAAGGACTTGGTTAAACCCTAGATTGGACTAGAAATCCAAACTTCACATCCTGGGCCTTCCGAGAGTACCAAGAGATGCATTGGTCTAGGGCTTAATTGATTCATCTAGGAGATAGGGTCAATCTCACACTTAAGATGCCCCATGAAGAGGTTTAGGGTTTCTCAGATCAAGCTCGCTTAGTAACCCTAGTCAGAGTGCTTTTGGAACCGCCTTTACTAGTAATGCTAGCTGCATAGTTCCTCAACGAAGCTCAATATCTAGTGTCTATGTTTCCTTCCAGCGTTTTAGGTTGATTGAAGGGTGTGTGGGCCCATTACCTATTAGAATATAGAATATGGTGTGCCTGTTTTACCATTCATGATACCCTCATCACCCAACCAAAGGCCAAATCCACCCTCCGAGAACCCTAACCTTGACAAAGAATCACTCATGAAGCAAACCCTAGGCTAGATAGACAAACAAAGGGTAGTACACCTTCCCCAAGGATAGCGCAACAAAAAAAAGACTGATCAGATAGTCCAAACTCCTAGCCATGATATTCAAGTCATTGAAAACTTGTTGTCGGCCAGAAGCTGCATTCAAAGAAATTTCTCCCTCCAAACCCCACAAGCAAGATCAGAATCAGAAAGGGCTAACTAAACTGAACTCCAGAATTTTGAGATGTTCAGCTAAATGAACCGGCTACCTCGTATTTATATAGTGATTCCCATGCTTTGTTGGGGCTCTAATTTCCTCCCTTCTAGATATGTGTCCTGTCAAGATATTATTATTATTTCTAGACGACTTCTTCTCTCTTGGAGGCTAATAGCCCATTATAAATTATCTCTTGAGCCGACAAGGCTCTAGGTTATTACCCAACTCATTAGGGTTTCCTTTGCTTCCCGGAGTCTCATTCTTGTTGTTCATGTGGGAGGTAAATACCTCCCAGCTACCATAATATTAACATCCCTACCATGAGAAAAATATCATCAACATAAAGAAGATAATGACTATATTGTTGGATATACCTACCACACTTAGAGGGGGCGGGGGGTGAATGAGTGGATCTTTTTCCCAAAACTTTTCTCTTTACATAAAACTCCTAGTTAACATTGAACATTTGCTCATTAATCATTGCTGTCATTTATAATCGCTAGATGTGAATACATATCAGCAACATATCATCAACAAATCATCTCCACAAGGAACACAAAGAACACAAGACGTATGTACAATTTTTCTTTTATTATGGAATTCAACTGTAATTTGTCAACAACAAATGAATGGAGTACAACTCTAAAAGAGAACTATCTCTATATGAAAGAATCATCTTACATTCTCAACACCAACCGAGATGAGACAACAATCCCTCAAATATATACCAATCTGCTGAACATAAACAAGTGCATCAACCATGCACCAACCTGCTAAACAACTCGTATCATAAACAAGTGCATTCAACCATGTACTAAGTATATACCAGTCATGTGTCAAATAATCATCAACAAATAATCATATCAGATAGGCCCAACATCATCAAATATACACCTCTACATGTATGTGCTAACTCATCAATTGGTTGTCTCAACCATGACTAATTTTGGATTAGTCAACAACCCCAACTTGAAATAATCATAACTTTGTACCTTTAATGAATAAAGATATGTAACTGGATACATAATTTTATTCACTATGTTTTGTACCTCCAGCCTAGAACTACTTGGAACCTTTTATAAAAGGTGTTATAGCAAAAATGGCATACATTGCTGAATTTTGATTATTCTAGAGAGAGACCTTGTAGAGCATGGAACACACAAAATGTTCATTGAATTGATCTGAAACTACTACAAAAAATACTACACCAGACTTAATCACCATTTCTTGTCTACTAAATATGGATCTATTATGAAGAAGGTATGACGCTTTTACCCAAAACACTTGTTTTGAATTAGTTTTGTGACTAGCCACAGCCCATTTTCCATGGAGTGTAACCCCCCAAAATACAATGACCCACAAGCTAAATTTTTACCATAGATACCTTGGGTATTTTTTATCAATATCATAGCAATTGTACGGTCTGAAACTCATAATAGGAAACAAAATTTATAGCTAGTGAGATGACCCGTAAATAACACACCCTAGAAAGCACCATCAAAAGAATTTATCCTTCCTTGCATTCTCGCCTTCTTTTCTGATCTCTTCCAATTCTTTGGCTTAGATATCCTGGTTACCCCATTCACATATATATTCAATATTCTCAAGTGTTATTAAAATGAGAGTCTTTGCCTCTATTTATACTCTCCAAGTAGCTTCCTTAAAACATCTTCTAGGTCAGCTCTTGGCCCCACTTTTCTTATTTTAGGGTTAAATCTAATTTCTAATTTCTCTATTAAATTTTATTATTTAAATAAGTTATTTTGTATCTACTTTGAATTATAGTACACTCATCACTTCAATTTTTATTATTTACCTTTTAAAACCCTTAAACCACTTTGACTACTTTGACCTTTTGGGACTTCTAGATGACATGTGAGGGTCCTCCAACTTTGTAAGGCCATAACTCTCAAACCGTGAGGATTTATGTGTGTGATGATGCTCCACATACCACCGTAAATGGCATGACATACTATCCATATAGAATAATATTGTCCTAAAATATATCATACCATACCAAGTTACCCATCAAACAAACTTGGGGTCCATTACCCAAACTCTGGTTCTCAATCTTCTCATGGCCATAACTCTCTAACCTGAGGAGTTATGTGGATCGCTCTACATACCACCGAAATGGTGCATGAAAAGAAATATACATCTAGGGACAGTTTCAATTGAAAAATTCAATGTCCTTAATCTCACTATTCCACATGTACAAGCATGGGTCCTCCAACCATTCTTCTAGGATAACCTAACCAGTAGCATCTTCTCCCTGTGGAGGGCTTTCACCATATGTATCTCACTTGGAGTTCATCCATTTGTGCACCTATCAACACGTGATAATAAAATAATGAGAGAAAGGGTCCCCAACCATTCTTCTAGGATAACAATCCGCAGCATCTTCCCATGAGGATTTCACCATAAGGGGACCACTTTGAGTTCATCCATTTGTGCACCTTTATCAATCATGATAAGACAATAATGAGTCATATATAATTTTTCCAACACTCCGCATCATATACCAATGAAACCAATGATCCATCTTTCATCATGTATCATCAATGACAACTCATTGATCCATTCTCATCATATCAATGACAACCCATTGATCCATCTTCATCTATGCATTCTCATCAAGGAAAATACATATTATATTACATCAATCATCAATCAATCAATCCTTTCTTGACATCAATCAATTTGAAATCAATAAATTACTTTACATCATTCAATCAAACCATTGACATCAATGAAAACATGATCCAACATATACCACCAAGGGTAGGTGACACAACATGCTTCTTTCAAACAATCTTTTAAATTGTCAATGTGTATACCTAGAAAGGTAAGAGACACGAAACATGCTTGACTCCTATATGAGATTTAATTTCTTCGGACCAATTATTAGTAAGGAAATTAATATTTAGAATAATTTGAAAGATATAACATATTGTTATTATTTTTAAATAAAAAATCTAAAAGGTATATTATATTTATTAATTTTTTTCTTAGGCTTATAAAACATTCACTATAAATTATTTTTAATGTGAATTTTTTTAATTTATGGTTTTATAAGGAATTATTATGATTAGTGAGGAACCAATATATTGCATAGAATAATACATAGAGTATTATTGTGTTGTTATAACCAGTGTAGATCCATCTTTAACCTCGATAGAGATGAGAGAGATCAAACTCTCTAGATGTAAACCTCTTTTATTTCATATAATAAAACTCTTACAAAGAGTAAAAGCTATCATGAACTTTATCCAATTGATCATAATGCTATTATGGGAAAGCCTTGTGAACAATCCATTCGATAATATTATACTCACATATCTCATGGAAAAATTTATAAAATTAGGGTTTGCATCATTGTGGTCATTGAGTGCTTGGTTACATATTACTTACAACAAAAAATATCTTACAAAATATTCCATGTAGTTTCATAGATCAATCTTACATTATGTGCAGTTTCCAACTTAGAACTCTTACATCATATTCTGTGTAGTTTCATAGATAAAAATACAAAGAGTAAAAGGTGCACAACAACGAACACACAACAAAATGGAATTGTAGGATAATGGGGATGATTAATGAGGGGTAAATTTTCTCAGTTGTCCTTCATAGAGTCATATATTCTTATGTCATAGACATAATTCTCAAAATCATGTTCATTTCATGCATCATTCAATTTTCTTGTTATCAAACATATTAGTTGGTTGCTTGTTCCAAAGATCTTTCTATCATCAAAAAACTAGGGGCTACTCAACATAGCCTCCCAGCTTCAACAAACATCTTTGACATTCTTGTGTGATTTATAAGGAACTCTTAGTAAGAAATCTCAAATGAATTACTCTAAAATATTGAAAATAATGGCCATTAAAGAACGAATGAACAAAAACTTCAAACACAATATTCACTAATTGAGTTTGATAATGATTTTTACATCGATATTCACATAAGGCTTGAAATTGTGATATTTATAGAGGGATAAAGTATCTAGATTTTCAAATAAGTAATTATATTAATCTAATTCATAACCGATACCTTTTTAAAGGATTTTAATTTGACTTGTTAATGTTTTAAGATATTTTAGTCTATATGTATATTATAGAGGTGCCAATCCTGTTTTTCCTTTATTTATATGTATTTGTATATTTTCATTCTAATATCTACCTACTGTTGTTGTTGCTCACTTCCCAAAACAACTCCTTAAAACTATGTGGACTTAATATCATTACTTCTTGATACAGAAAATTGTAAGCTTGCCTGAAAAACTATGTTCACGGTTCTGCTGGTCTATTCACTTAGTCCCCCTTCAGTGTTATAATCATGTTATTCCCTCAATTTGACATAAATGTAAGAAACATTGCTCAATTCACCTTATCTATTTGGATCAAGCAATTCCATCAATTTCTCTACTCCCAATTTTGAGCTCTTGGCATTGATAATAGACATTCTTGATGTGTGTGTGTGTGTGTGTGTGTGTGTGTGTTTAATGGAGTTAGTAATTGTTCAAAGTGTAATTGAGGGGACTTGTGTTTTTATTTATTTATTTGTACTAACTCGAGGATTGGATCTTTTAGGAAAGAGACAATCGAGAGATATGGGGCTATTTTTGCTGACTTAAAATCACTTATATGAGGAATGTTGTTTTCCAATGTAATATAACTCCATGACCTGAGAGGAAGGATGTCTCACTGAGGTAGGAGGGATGTCTCGTGCTTCAAGTCCCTCACCCTTCGAGGGAGAGCATTCGTTTATCACCCTTTATTTCTTCTCCCTCTATCATTGATGGTGTGTCGGATATTGATCTCAAAATATGTATTTAGTTAAATAAGTGTTTTTTTAATGTTATGTACATACTTTGAAAACATCTCCTATACTAGGCCATAGAGTGCCTCCTCAAATGCAAATCCAGGGAAATATTTTGTTGAGGGTTTTATTAATATAATGTTTAATTTATTAATGTCTAGTTACTAAATTAGATTATGATTGTTAGTTACTTATGATAATGACTTATGATTAAGTTAAATTATATATATGAATGACAGACGACTAAGTTAAGTTTGGGGTAGGTGTAGATTTCCATGTAGTAATGAATGGGATGATTAGGAATCGGCTATATCGGGTTGATAGATTGGATTGTATATCACTCCTCATTGGTCAATGAATAACTATGGAATTATCCTAGTTGGAGGAGTACCAATCGACATTCTTCAACATCTTATGATCATCGCCTCGACTTCCTACTTCCGGCCATGAAGTGAAAAAATCTATTAAATTTTGAATAAAAATCATCAATGTTTTATGTTTTGGTAATTTAGTTGATCTGGCCATGTTGGCACTCCATTTTTTGGAGGGCACATATATGTAGTGGTTGCACCAAGAGTTAATGAATGGGACATGGATTATTTTTTGGAAAATTGCTTAGAGGGAAACAAACCCTCGTGCGATTAGTAACAGACTTTGAAGGCATTGAATTTTCAATCATGCTGATGGTTATTAAAGAAGAATATCTAACATAGGATGGAAGAACACAAAATAAAGGTGGTCGTCCCGGCCACACGCAAGCCATGTCACCTGTCTCGTTTTTAAATGCCTACCCAGGCCTGTCATCCCATTATGTTTTCCTGAGTCCCTGACCAGTGTCACACTGACAGCAGCCCACCTCTGTCACACCGTGAGTTCACAGGTCCCATCAGCTGCCAATTCCAACCACAACCAACACATTTTCTTTTAAATAGAGAAATGCACATGTGCACTTTTAAGAATGTTCACATGTTTTTAGATGCAACCATGTGCTTTACAAAAGTGCACACATTTTTAAAAGGGCGTGCACACCTTTATATCATATTATGTGGAAGGAAACATGGAATAATGCATGGGAATATGAAAAGGTTTAACAAGGGGAAACACAATTCAAATAGGAATGCATGCATATTCCTAAAATTTTCAACAAGCATGCTTTATCGTTGCAAAGATTTTCAGGAAGCAACTTGCACTGCCTCAAACTTCTATCATGAGCCATCTTTATAGATATAATTTACCTTAATCATAAAGTCACTACCGCAAGTAGTTAGTCGAATTCCATAACTACCCTAATAACTAGACATTAATAAATTAGACATTATATTAATAAACCCTCCAAAAAAATGTTTCTTAGCTGTGTTGAGAGACACTCTACCACCCAATACGGGGGAGATGTTGTCACTGCATGTACATAAATATATCCACACTGTTCAACACAAGTGAGCTCAATTAAAATTTAAATGCTTACGTAATTCAGCTCCATTACACCCATTACGCACATACACATATATCAATAATACAATTCTCCATACCAAAACTTGAAATTGAGAGTAGAGAAATTAAGGGAATTTCATGATCCAAATAGATAAGGTGAATTGAGTAGTGTTTCTTATGCATATGTCAAATTGAGGGATACACCTAATAAAAAAAACTAAGGGGAAATAACAGAATAGACCAACATAACTATGAACACAATTTTCAAGTAAGTTTACAATTTTCTATATCAACAAGTAATGATAGCATGTCCACATAGAGTTAAGAAGTTGTTTTCTAAATCAAGAAGAATAGATCAACATAACTATAAACACATTTTTCATGTAATCTTACACTTTTTTACACTTTTTTTCGTATCAAGAAGTAATTATAGGAAGTCTTGAAATAGTTAAGAAGTTATTTTTTGAAGCGAGAAGAATAGACCAACATAACTATGAAAACAATTTTCAGGTAAAATTATAGTTTTCATAGTTTTATTTATCAAGAAGTAATGATAACATTGTGCACATAGAAGAGAAATACATATTAGAAGGAGAGTCTACTATTAAAAAATATAAATAAATAAAAACAAACCATTGACAACTCTCAACATGAGCAAGTATAATATACTTATAGATCGGAATATGTTAAAAATTTAACTAGTCAAATTAAAACCCATTCAAACAAGATGTGCTTATCGACATACCTACAACAATAAAAAGAATTTACAAAACAACGAGTGGAAACGGTCAAGTTAGAAACCTGCTACATCAAAATTTCATTTACATCAAATATTTCTTAGGAGGGGAGGTGAAAAATACATAACATACATACACATGTAGCTCTCTCTTGTTTCCTCTGTCAGCGAGGTGCCAACAATGCTCTAGGTCGGCTTGTTTGGAGCCTCTCAACAATTCCTCACCACTACCTTAACTGTGATTTTTAACTAATTAAAATGTTTAGACTTCTTCCAAAGTGGGATTTCATCCATCTAGAACATGTCATTTCTGCAACAACTAATTTATCATAAGGTATTGTTGATTTAACTATTTTATATTTCCAAATTTTACAAAGAAAGAAAAACAAAATGTACATTTTACAAGAGCTATTAGACATGTCTATTATTTTAATAAAAATAAATAAATCTTTATTGATATAAAAATCATAATGATGATGATGATGATTAACATCCACTAAGACCTAATTGGTCTATCCAACCTTAAGACAGTAAGTGATTACTTGTGATTATTTAGAATTTTGTTTCTGTGCTCGAAAAGCATTAAGAGAAGATTTCCAAGATCACCATACTTTTGTTGAGTTAAGAGGTTAGGAAGGTTAGTAGTGTGATGAATATTTTGAAAATGAGATCTAATATGGGTATAGGTTGGAAAATCTAAGAGAAACTGCTTTTCATATTCAACCTTCTTAGTGTCACAAAGGTGACACACTCTTTCATCCCATGGCGTTTTAGGAATTGACCAACGCCCAGTTTCACTATGGAGCTCGTGAGAATTTGTTCTTATCTTAGTAATGCTTATTTTTTTATTTACACATGGAAAAACAGATAGATAATTTTGATCTTCTAGATTAGGGTTGATTACATCTTTATAATACCTTAATTTTCTTTTTTCCTCTAACTCTTTATCACACCACATTTTTTCCTTAAATTTTGATTTGACATTTTTGTTAATAGTATATTTATTCTGCAAAATGGTTTCTTCCATGATTTCCCAATAGTTTAGCCAAGACCGGGCATCTTTATGCCATCCTCACTTGAGTCGATGGTGGTTATGACTTGATTTTGAAGAAATTTTAGGTAGGATCTTGTCTTCCATGTTGTTTAAATTGTTCTTATACATTAGGTATCTATTCATAGCCATTCTCTCAATGGGGGAGAGGCTTGTTTCTATGAGGAGGATGGGATAGGGTGTATTTCCTTTAATTTTGAGATTATAGGTTATAAAATTCTTTTGTATTTGCTATATCTTTCTCCAGGATTCACGAGAGATACTACAACCCTAGGATTCACATCCATAAAGAATAATAGGTGTAACGAGAGTCTCAAAGAGGAGTTTCTTCTTATTCCAACTCCAAAGATCAGCTGATTTACAATTGTTTTCAAGCCCATAATAAGCTTTCCATCCCCCAATAATCCTTTTCTCAATGCTATAATTCCAATTGAGCTTGTGTTGAAAATCAATTCCAAGATATTTGTATGAAGTCACTTCCTCCAAGTTATTGTTTTCATATACAAAGGTATGATAAGGGATGTTATTGGATTTAATAATCATGACCTTAGACTTATCAATATTAACAGTCATACCCATATTGGAGAAAAATTCCTTGAGGATTCTTAATTGGTTTTCAAGATCACGGGGACTCCTTGCCATAAGAACGATATCATCGGCATAAATAAAAAAATTGATGACTATACCAGTGAGAGTAGGGCCAACACAACTTGATTTTTCCAAGCATTCTTCTAACTTGTTAATGTATATGACAAAAAGGGCAGGGGACAAGGGACAACCTTATTTGACTATGATATTGCAGTTAATCTCTTTTGATCATCCCTCAGTGTTTTTAAAATTAGAAATAAAGTTCTCATACATCCTTATTGTGGCAACCCTCAACTCGAGAAGCACTTTTATCTCTTCCAACCTATTCCAAAGGTTTTTCCTAGGAACCATGTCAAAATCTTTTCTAAAGTCAACAAAACAACAAAAAAGTTTGGTTTTAGTATTGCGGAACTCCTCTGCAATGATCCTAAAGGTAACAAGATGGTCCACATTTGAATGATGTCTTCTAAAACTGGCCTGGCCTTTATCTCTTTTACCGTGACTTTCTAGCCAAATGCTAATCTTATTTTCCAAAATAATTCCATAAAGCTTGGCTAAAATCAGGCTAATCATAATGGTCCTATAATTAGAGGGATTTTTTTTTCCCCATTTTTAAAAATAGGAACAATGAGGCTTTGCGTCCAGGGTTTAGGGAACCCCTACTTGACTGCTAAGTTGAAGAGCTTGTGTATGTGAGGGATAAGGATTGGCCCTCCAATTTTAAAAATTTCAGCTTGGTAGCCTTCAATGTCCTTAGCTTTCCCATTTGCGAGTCACTTAACCCTGAACTCTATGTCATCTAAAGAAAAAACATCTTCCTTTATAGGGACAACAGGAATGGTGTCCATGGTATTAGGGAATTCGTAAATATTTTTAAGGTAGGAATTCCAGTCCATTAAGGGAATCCTATTATTTTCCTTAGTATTGAGTTTTAGAATTTGGCTCCAGAACTTCTTAGGATCCAACTTGTATAGTTGTGAAAGTTTCTCTTTCCTTTTATTGATATAGTATCTTTTTTTCATTTTCATTAGGGATTTGTACATATTGATCTTATCGAGTTTTAAGGCCTCACTAGAAGCATCCCTAATGGCTTTCCTAGCAATTTTACATTCTTTATCATACCAAGGGTTGGTTGTTCTATTATTATTTTTATGGGATACCTCGAAAGATAACTTGTTAATATAAGTGGAAAGGGTAGCTGTAAAATTATGATAGAGTTCTTCAATGTTATCCTTATAAGTTAGGAGGTTTAATTTA
>SNQJ01S0174339.1:0-20176 GCA_010110895.2 Picea sitchensis | reverse complement strand
CATTTTACGTAATTTCCTTTCCTAGAATTAAATTGCAGTTATATTTCTTAGTTAATGGTTGAATCTAGTTTTGCTTATGTAGTATAGAAGTATAATGATGATCTCGTTATGTTGTTGATGGTTTATATATGAATATGCAGGGTTTTTAACATTGTTTTGTCATGGCTAAACTCTCATTGGATTGTTTAATCCATACCTTTCACTTTTTCATTGAGATTAGTGTTGAGCTTATACCACTGAAATTGTCCTTTGTTTTCAAGTGCCATCGAGATATCATCCGACACCAAAGACATTCACACAACCACCAACATTATATTTGAATTGTCATATGTTAAAAGCTATTTTTCCTGTTTTCATAGATTAAGAAATAGTTTTCTTTCTTTCATAGATTAAAATAAATAGTTTTCCTTCTTTCATAGATATAGTTTCTTGCTTTCATAGATTAGAATAAAGTTTTATTGTTGCTATAGGATAGATAGTCTTTGCTTTGATAGACTAGATAATAGTTTGATTATCATAGATTAAGCATTAGTTGCTATCTCTTCTTGCTTTCAATAAAATAGATTTCATTTCATGCATTAGAAATAGTTTTGAATTAAGCATTTCGTCCACTTGCCTCTTAGGCTAGATAGTTGTTCAATGAGAAGTTTTAATTTGATTGCTTGCAGTAGTTAGTTGTCTTTGTTTACTTGTCTATTTGCTTTAGTAGGTTAGTTAGTTGTCTTTGCTTACTTGTTTATTTTCTTTAGTAGGTTAGATAGTTGTCTTTTCTTACTTGTTTATTTGCTTTAGTGGGTTAGTTAGGTGTCTTTGCTTGCCTGTTTATTTATTTTCTTTCGTAGGGTAGTTTCTCATTGAATGTAGGTTGGAAAGTTAAAATAGTTTTCTTTTATTAGTTTCTCATTCTTATGCTTAGTAGTTTTCCTTTTCTTATTGTTGAACTAGCTTGCTTTGAATAGGGTTTTTGACTTTCTTTTCTTAGGACTATCCATCGATCCTTGGCCCAAAAGTACTGAGGTTACCAAGTTTCAATTTTCTTAGTAGGGTTTGCTCATTATATAGCTTTGCTTAAGTAGATTAGCCTTAGATAGCTACCTTCATTAGTTAGACTATACTCCAACCAACCCTTCTACTTTTGGCGTATATTTTTCTACAACTCTAATTTTACTTACCCCGGGTTGACAATTTAATTAAGGGGTTTTAGTGTCTTTTTAGTGCATATAGAACACCCATCATTTTTTGCGTCGTTGTCGGGGAGTTGTCTCAAGGTAAGAAGTAGTTAGGAATTAGATCATTTCTATACCTTAGCATTAGTTTGGTGGCGGGGGAACTTTAAGACGAGAGGTAAGAACCTGCGCATATACTATAGCAAGTTCCCCCAAACCCAATAGTAGTTTTTCTTTTTGTTTTTGTTTACTTTCATGAATAGACCTAGAAACCAAATGGTATATTTTTCTTTTGTTTTTGATTTCTTTCATGAATAGGCCTATAAATCCACATGGTAGATACATTAAATCAAAATCAGACCTTTCAACTAAGGTTCCTTTCAATCTCTTTGGGGGAAGGGATGTTCCTCTTATAAAATCCACAGACCAATACCAAAAAACAGGAGTTAGATAAACTCAAAGAGCTAAAATAGTCTCTGAAGAGACTAATACAGGGAGCACTATAGAACAAGAAATTGAAGCATCAATCATATTAGGACAGGAGGCAAGACCACTCGAGACTCCACATAACCAAACAATACAACCTTTTCGTTTACACCACCACCAGGGGACCCTAACTTTAAAGATATCATAGAACTTGAACAGGTGAATCTTTTGTTTGGTAGTTCAACCAATGTAATTATCTCTCAAATTGACACAGAAACTTTGGCACCAATAGTCTCAACCGACTTGAGTAGAGTCCCAGATATCCAATCCATAGGAAGACCTTTCCATCAAAGAGAAACCTTGTTTTCTTCAAAGGTAAAACCACCTAGGTACTCTCTTTTTGGAAACCAAGCCAATATGGATGATCGGGAGGACCATAACAATGTAAGACACAGAGAGGAAGAAGAAACTGGAAACCAAACCGAAACTACCTTCAGATTTCTGATTTTGGACACCACTCCAAATGTCAACATGAAGAATATTCCTCTCTCAGCCTTGCCTACCTTTTATAGTAAAAATAGTGAAGATCTAGACACCTTCCTATTTGAATTTGACATCTTGTGTAGGAGCTACAACTACATACAAGATGTCCATAAATTAAAACTCTTTCCTACCACCCTTAAAGACTCCGCACTAACATGGTTCATGGGGTTGGGAGTATCCAGTATTAGGTCTTGGGAAGCCATGAAAGATATATTTCTAAAGAAGTACCAAGACTACTGCAAGACCAAAGAGTCTCGTAATGACATATTTAAAATCCAACAATTAGAATACGAGACCCTCGAATATTATATAGAAAGATTTGGTTATATCTCCCAAAAGTCAAAATACCATGACCTCCCAGAGGATGCAATTAGGGATCTTTTCCTTAAGGGAATTTCAGAAGAATATCTAGAGATGCTTAACATGATGGCATCAGGTGACATCTCTCATAAAACTTTTGCTGAAATATGTGAAATGTGTAAAACTTACTCAAGGAGTAGAGCCAAAACATGAAATAATGTTCGGGACCCTTACAATAGAAGCTTAAAACCAGTTAGTTCAGGTGGTATTACGAGAGCGGAGATAAGGAACCTTTTGGAAAAATTTAAGACGTATATCTTAAACACAATAGGTTCCCAGTTGGACACCCTTAAAATAAAAAAGCAACAGGAGGAGGGAAATGCAACAATGAGCATATATTTCCCAAGATGCAAGAGGAAGCATTCCTCAAGGGAATGCCCATTAGATAACATTTCAGTTTGTGGATTCTGTACAAAAGACCATGTAACTAAAAAATTTCCATCATTGTCTGGTTTATTAGCCATATATAGGAGTGGAGATCCTGGGGAGTCTTCTTATGCACCGAGGAGGCCATGGAATCCTAAGAATCAATCCACATACCTAGATCTCCAGTCTCAAGTTCCACCCTATTATCAACAACAACAGTGGAACTCACCAGGTTGGAAAAACTAGTCTACTTAGTACCAACATCCTTGGATTCAAGGATGGAGGGGAGGACACAACCAAGGAAACCCTCAAGCTCCACCTATCCATATGTCAACCCATCATTATCCTCAGTTCCCACCGAACACTCCACAACTTTTTTCCAGGTTTTGTTCCACCACCTTTACCTCCTATCCCACAACAACAACTGCTACAATATCAAAATGAAATCTCCCCGAGACCAACACTATTACTGGCACAACCAGTTACAAATCCTAATAATAAGCCCCCTCAACCTATTCACAATGTTGAGATACAAGCCTTCCCGACATATGTTATTACTCATGTTCCATTACAGGAAATTCAACTAAGATAATGAAGAGTTCTGGAGAGGTAGATACCTTCAGTAGTCATCTAGGAAGAAGAAGAAGAAACCACCAAATAACCCACGGATGTCACTATATGGGAAGATGTTATTATCCCGAAGAATCAAGAACCCAAGATTCCACAAAATGAAACCTTCACAAATTATGAAGGTCCCTCCTTATCCAGATCGATTGGTAATCGAGAAACCTACCACCTGACCAAAATTTGACATTTTGAATGAATAGAAAAATATTTGTGTCAATATTCCCTTGCTTCATTCCATTGAAGACATTCCAATCTACAGTAAGGTAGTCAAGGAATTTTGTATCAAGAAGCCAGGTAGGAAGCAAAAGGACCCTCCTACAGTACATTTGGTAGGAGGACTTTCTGAGTACATATCAGAGCAACCAAAACTAGCAAAATATGGGAACCCAGGAAACCCCTTAGTGACCATAACTATTAACGAGGTCTCCATTGGAAACACTCTCATAGACCTAGGGGAAACCATCAATGTTATGACTATTACTACCTTGGAACAATTACAGTTACAACCTCTTCTTCGACCTACCCAAACCATTTTGAAATTAGCAAATAAGACTAGGGTTATACCTGAAGGAATTTTAGATGATATCATGGTTACTTTAGCCTCATGGGAGTAACTTGTAGATTTTCTTGTCATTTATTCAAAGGATCCTACCAAAGGCCATCCCGTTATTTTGGGAAGACCTTGGCTAGCCACAACCACTGCATTTATTGGTTGTAGAGAATGAGAAATGACCATCTCAAATGGTCTCTCTATCCAGAAGCTCACCATTTACCCTCCATCTCAACCTATTATGGAGAATATATGGTGGCTTGAATTTCCATACAAGAACGAGGACTGGGAAGAACCTGTATTTCCAAGTGACCATGCATGGGCACTTCAAGAGCACACAATAGAAAATGTGCTAAACGAGTTTATTTCTGCTATCACATGTGTGGATTTTCCACAGTCCTTTCCCCAATTTGAATACATGTTTGGGGAATAATTTCAAGAACTATCCATTTTGTCTTTGACATATTTTGTTTTCGACATTGATGAGTCTGCCATGTCTTACACTATACCTTACGAGATTAGTCCAGGTAAATTTTTACATATAAATTATGGGCTAGATGCAGACCAACAAAAATAGTTAGTAGATATCCTTAAAAAACAATCAAGAGCATTTTTCTCAGAATACACTGACATGAACAGTATACACCCTGACACATGCATCCATCACATATATACCTAGGGGGAATTTGTTGGAAGATTGGTTATTGTCATTGATGTCAACCCTAGTCATGGGTTTTGGACCGCAAGATTGATAAAGGTATTTGGACATGAAAGACAATGCACATGCATATAAAACACCCATGAATGGATAGTATACATCATGTTGTTTCCGGTGGTATGTGGCACGTCATGTGGATCCTCATGGTTGAGGAGAAATGAATTTTTGAAGATGACAAAGTGAATTGAAGAAGGAAGTACATGTAGGCCCTGAAATAATTAAAGAAAGAATTACAAAATAGAAAGTGTAGGGTCGGCCCTAATGTTAGGAAGTGGCATAAATGGTATGAATAAACATAATTATACATTCATTTTGATAAAAGTCAATTTCAGAGGGAATGAAGTAAAAGAGGCCAGATTTCAAGGGAGGATCAAGTCTTTTGGTGATGTGTTCTAAGGTATGTTATTTTCGGTCATCTTACCATTTTGCTATAACCTAGAGCCGATTAGGATAGAGTGAAATCGCTAGCTAATTATTGAGAAGACATATCAAGGTGCCTCTGGTAAAAGTTATACTCTTGATGATTCACTATTATTATGTAGATACACTCTATGGAGAATGGGTTTGTGACCCAGGTCTGGCGGAAAGCTAGTCCAATAAGCAGTGTTAGGGTAAAATGATGCCTTCCTTCATACATAATCCAAAACACAAGTGGGACCACTTCCATTGGAAAAATGCAGAATTTAGTTTCTTGTGTGCAATTTTTCCAGAATTCTGATGTTAAATGAGAAGCGGGGAATGTTTTACAAGTTGGGTCTTCTAAAGAGACCAAAATTGAATAAAGTCTACCATTCTTTCTATAGCCTCTTTTTAGGGAGGATTCAAAGAGTGAAAAAGAGGGAGTGGAGGAGTTTAGAGAATACATTGAGTAATATTATCTAGGGGATTAGAGTAATCCAAGAATTGAAATTTTGAGAAATTGAAGAAGTCTCAGGAAGCATTATGAGGGTTCTATGTGATGATTGGTTGATGGTGATGATGATTTAATGTAAAGTTTTATTATCTCTCATATATTATTCTTGGGTGGAAGGAAGAGGGGAAAAGATGGAGAGTTCAAATCTCTTGATATTGGAGGATGTATCTTCCTCTTGGAGAGTTTATCCCTCCTTTACATTTGGAAAGCAATACCTTTGGAAGTCATTACTTCCTTAGAACAACTATTGATTATTTCTACATATATTGTGGGCATGTGATACCGGTGTAGCGTGGTGTAACTCTTATACTATTGTTCATTTCTCATTGTATATAGTTGAATGGTTTGGGTATAAGTTGAAAAGGTTTAAATTGTACTTGATGATTCACCCCTCTCGGTATCAACAGTAACTTACTTGTTAGGCAACCCAGGAAGGATGAACCTAACACCCAGGGCATGAATCAAGGAGGAAGTCAAAAGTTTTTAAATGTCAGTTTATCCATCTCCATTGATGAAATTGGGTAGTATCCCCATTTGTAGTGTTTCCAAAGAAAGTGACCGGAAATGGAGAATTTGTGTGTTGATTTCAAGGAACTCAATAAAGCCACTTCGAAAAGATTACTTTCCTCTTCTTTCATTGCAGAGTTCTAGATACATATAGGAAGAAGTATTTCTACCTTTCTAGATGGGTATGGCGGTTATAATCGATTCTTATAGAACAGGGACCAAGACAAGACTACAACTACTTGTCAGCAGGGCACCCTGTACTATAGGGTCTTACCATTCAAGATTGTGTGCTCCTGCTACATTTCAATGGGAAGTATTAGGGATATTTGTCGTTCTTATTGATGATTGTGTGTAGGGATATTTGTCGATCTTATTCATGATTGTGTGGAGGTCTACATAGATGACTTCATAGTCTATGGAAACACTTACCAGGAAGCCTTAGACAACTTAGAAAAAGTCCTCATCAGATGCCAGGAAATGAACCTATCTCTAAGCCATGCAAAATGCAAAATGTTGTTAACTAAAGGAGTGGTTCTAGGACACCATGTTTCATCTAAAGGGATAGAAGTCGATCCTGCAAAGATTCAGGTCATTGTCAGACTTCCACCCCCCAAGAATTAGAAAGAGGGGAGAAGCTTTCTTGGAGATGTCGGATATTACCGACAGTTTATTGAAAATTTTACAAAGATTGTTGTACCTATGTTCGAATTATTAATAAAATATGTTGACTTTGTTTGGACTGAGCACTGTCAAACTGCCTTTGAAAACCTGAAAGCTAAGCTGTCTGTGGCACCAGCTCTTAGAGGGCCCAATTGGACTCTCCCATTTCATATATCCATTGATGCCTCCGACACCGCAATAGGAGGGGTATTAGGGTAGAAAGAGGACCAATAGTCCTATGCCATTTATTTTGTAAGCAAGAACTTGTCCCCTGCCGAGTTAAACTACTTAGTCACTGAGAATGAATTCTTGGCAGTTGTTCATGATATCAAAAAATTTCGTCATTACATTATAGGTTATAAAGTATTTGTACACACTGACCATTCCGCCATTAGATTCCTCATGAATAAACCTATAACTAATGGCCGAGTGACTAGATGGCTCTTGTTATTGAAAGAATTTGATATCACTGTGCTTGACCAACCTGGAAAGGATAATGTAGTAGCTGACTTTATTTCCTGAATAAAAAATGAGGATGATGATATCCCCGTAGATGATATTTTCCCAGACGAGCACCTCTTTGCCCTTTTTTTCAATACCCCATGGTTTGAGGATATGGAAAACTATCTGGCCACTAGGAAGTTATCGTCTCATTTGTCATCTCATGAAAAATAGAAAATTATTACACAAAGTGCTAATTACTCTTGGGCTGGTCATGATATTTTTCACACAGGTCCTAATTTGATTATTCGTAGATGTGTCCGAGAGGACGCAGTACCTGATATACTACAAAGTTGTCATGATGGACCACATGGTGGCCATTTTTCTGACAAACGTACAACATATAAGGTGTTACATTCGGGTTACTATTGGCCTAGCATTTTCAAAGATGTTGCCAAGTATGTGAGAAGTTGTGATAGTTGCCAAAGTATAGGAAGACCTACATCATCTCACGAAATTCCTTTGCAGGCCCAAGTTATGATAGAACCCTTCGAAAAATGGGCCCTCAACTTTGTAGGACCAGTTTCACCCATATCTCGTAGGAAGAACTATATTTTGGTTTGCATGGACTATGTCACCAAATGGGTAGAGGAAAAATCCCTATTCAGGGCTACAAAAAAGTTTGTAGTCAAATTTATCTGTTGGCACAGGGGCATACCCAGGGTTCAGCTCCAAGAGCGCACCAAAAATCTCTAGCTACTGGCCCTTTCGGTAGTGCCTGCGAAGCAGATGCATTCTCACCTGAAGAAGCTATGAGGGGGTTGCAGGATAGAGATGTCTACAACCAGAGGAATATCAAGTGGTTCTCATTACAACAACAACATAACATGCATCTATCATTCAAATAGCTAGATATACCCTTCAAAGCTATAGATCTGATATAATGCAATAATGCAGATAAAAATATAACAATATCATATCTCAAAGCATCAATCACACACACAACAATAGATGTACGTGGTTCACTCTCTCTCTAGGGATACATCCACAGAACTGTGCTTATGATATATTAATATAAAGATTACAGTTCTGATCTGTGCTCTTGGCCAGTAGATCCTCTCTCTCCATCTCCCTTTCTATATCCCTTCCTGTGCACCCAACTGCAGGACTTGATCTTCACACCCAACTGAATATCTTACAATACCATAAGGCTCTCTCTCTCAGCACTTCTCTCACCCATAATACAATATTCTCCCAATGAACAATGGTCAATAACAAGACTCAGCTACAATACCGACCCAACCTAGGTCCTCTCGACCTCTATTTATACATTACAATCCTTCACCAACAACCTCAGGTCGAAACCTAGGTGTCAAAACCCTAATTACCAAAACCCTAGGTGTCTACAACCCTAGGTCAACTTGATCCATTCTTTTCGGGCTTCGTCTATCTTTCCTTATTCATCTCGTGGTGCTCCAAGGCATCTAATGCTGGATTTTTCCACTTCCTGAGTCATCCTCAGTCCATCTTCCTTACTGATTTGTCATCCTAGATCTCCTCATCCAACAGCTTGCTTTTCCGCACTTCGCTCCATCTTTTCTGTTCTTTTTCTCACTTCAACCTAGTGACAGTCATTGTGTCTCCCACGAAGCTCGATTTTTACCTTTTCTTCCTCGTTCTTCACTTCCTTCCATAACCAAGGGCCAACAGACCCCCAACACTCACTTGTGACTCATCCCAAGGCACTTGATATTAGATCCTCTTGTTTTACTTTGACTTCTGACTGCGGAGTGCAGCCCTTGCTTTCTTCTTTATGCCTCCTTTCCATCCTTGTGAAGACTGTATTTTATGTGTCTGGTACCTAGTTTCAACTGCACATGGTACCTGGACCCTTGTCTTATTGATTCTACTGAGGTGACTGGTTGTCATAGTACAACTTCAACTGACTCCCATTCACCAAGCCTTCCTTCCAGTCTCCTTTCAATGTCTTCAGTTGTGCAACTCCTCCTTTTGTAACATAGGCAATCTCATATGGTCTGAGCCAATGCATTCTAAACTTCCCAGGGTGTTTGATAAACTTACTGTCATACACCAGTACTAAATCACCTTGCCTGAATATCTTCTTCTTGATGTGTCTGTCATGATAGGTCTTTTCTCGTTCCTTCTGAATTTGTTGATGGAAGCCTGCAATGAATCTTTCTTCTTCTAGTTTGACCAACTGTGCTAGCCTCTCATGAATAGCGCCAGTATCATCCATATCTATAAATGCAACAATTCTCAATCATGGTACCAAGTAATCCATTGGGACAGCAACTTCAAGACCATAAACCAACTTGAAAGGGGTATGCATTATTAATTTCTTGCAAGTGGTTCTATAAGCCCAGAGTACTGCCGGTACTCTTATATCCGAGTCATCCCTGTTCACACTGCAAATCTTTGTCAATGTTGTCTCCAATATATTGTTGAATGCTTCAACCGTTCTGTTTTCTTGTGGATGATAAGGCGTACTCTTCTAATGGTGGACTGCAAATTCTTCAGTCAAGGCTTCAACTATCTTATTGATGAAGTGTGTACCTTGATCACTCATAAGGACCTTAGGGAATCCAAACCTGGCTATTATGTCATTAAATATAAAACGCATAGATGCATCTACACTACAGTCCTTGACTGCTCTTGCTTCGACCCATCTGGTCAGGTATTCTGTCATAGTGATAATATACCTTGCTCCTGTGCACTTTCCTGGTGGGTTTATAGGTCCCACGAAGTCAATGGCCCATTTTTCAAATGCTTGTAGGGTCATCTGCGGTGCTAATGGTATCTCATCTCTTCGGGATGGTTTTCCAACTCGCTGGCATACATCACATGCTCTGGTATATTCTTTAGCATCTTTGTGTAATGTAGGCCACCAAAGGCCAGCTCGCAAAACCTTCTGTGCAGTTGCTTTTTCTGTGTAATGACCTTATGCAATGCCTTCATGAGCTTCTTTGAGGATCATAGGGAATTCTTCCTCCATCACACATCTTCTTAAGATCTCATTAGGTCCCATTTTATATAGCTGACCAACTATCAGTGAAAAATCTGCGGCACACACCACTAGTTGCTTCTTTTTCAGAATTGTGTACTCGACTGGAGTCATTCATGTTGAAAAGAATTGGACTATGTCTGTGAAGTGGTCATCAATATTTATAATGGCGAGCAGTTGTGCATCTAGTAGTGTATCCTCCATACTAGTAGGTTCTTCGCCATGCTCCAACCTCGACAGGTGGTCTGGGCCCTTATTCATTCCTCCTGGCTTAACTATGATCTCAAAATCATATTCTTGACACAGGAGAAACCATATGCATATTCTCCCCCCCAACACTAGCTTGTTGACTAGGTACTTCAACGCAGAGTGATCAGTAAACATTTTAAAGAGTGCTCCCAACAAGTAGTGGAAGAATTTCTGCAATGCATACACCATGGCTAGCCCCTCTCTCTCTGTAGTAGTGTAATTGATTTCAGCTGTGGATAGATTTCTACTGGAAAATGCTAATGGATGATCAATGTCCCCTTCTCCAGGTTGTGCCAGTACTGCTCCTAATGTAATAGAAGATGCATCAACATGTACATGAAATTCCTTGCTCCAGTTGGGAAAGACTAGAATAGGTGCAGTGACCATCTTTTGTTTCAATGTGTCGAAGCTCTACTGGCATTCGTCTGTCCAACCAAACTGATAGTCTTTATTTAATAACTTCTCCATTGGCACGGTAATATGAGCATATCCTTTGATAAATTTCCTGTAATAGCCAGTATGTCCTAGCGCAGTGCGTAGTTGTTTGATTGATGTAGGTGGTGGTAAATCAACTATAATTGCAATTTTGGATGGATCCACCCACAATCCTTGCTTGCATACAATATGACCTAATAGTACTCCAAATGGTGAGAAGAAGATGCACTTCTTCAAATTCAAAGCAATTTGAAACTGCCCGCATTTATCCAGCATTAGCCTTAGACATTCAATATGATTTTTCAACAAACTAAAAACAATCCAGTCATCAAAGTATGCTTCTAAAAACTTATGAAAAAATTCTTTGAATGCTTCAACCACCACCCTGGAAAAGATGGCTGGGGCATTCTTTAGTCCAAATGAAATTACTATATATTGGTAGGATCCCCACTCTGTGGCAAACATAATCTTATGACGGTCGTCCTTGGAAATGCAGATATGATGGTATCCTGAAAACCCATATGTAAAAGAATACACTTCTTGGCCTCCCATGTCATCCAACACTTCATATGTGAAAGGTGTAGGGAAAGGATCATGTAGACAAGAATCATTCAACTTCCCGAGATCTACACAAATCCTGATCTCACCTGTCTTCTTATCTTGCACTACCATGGGGCTAATCCACTCAGACTCTTCGACAGGTTCAATAATCCCTGCTTCCAGCATTCGGTCGAGCTCAATCTTCACTTTTTCCTTATATGTCGGGTTCAATCTATAGGGTCTTTGCTTGACTGGCTTCGCATATGGTTTCAAAGGTATTCTCATTTCTCCCATAGGTCCTTTGATTCCCTTCATATCAGTGAACTTGGTCGGGAACAAGTCTTGATACTCGTGCAATAATTCTATGTTTTTGTCAATGGTAGCAGCGTCACAGTAATCTCCGACATTGGCAAGCTTTGGTGTGTCCTCTGTCCCTATATTGACTTTATTTATCTTTATCGGCTTTCCAATGAATGGTAGTTCAAATCCTGGTCCTTCCACATCTCTCTGACCTTCTGTTTTTGCGATATTCACCTTCCTTGGATCATTGTCTTCATTGGCATTAATGTTGTAGTAGGTCTGCAGTTTCTGGAGGGGCACAGTCCATTCATCCTCTTCTTTCTCCAAAGGGAGGCCAGATGCCTCCTTAAATACTTTCTGTCTCACCATCTGTAGTGCTTGATCTACAGAAGGAAATTCACTATCAAACAAAAAGGTGGTTATAAAATTATGTATCATACCTTCCCATTCTGAAGTGACAAGGCACATCTCTACTTGAAGGTACCAGTTAATTAGGGTGGTATCCAGTGTATTGACGAATATATGTACCCATTGTTCTCTAGGAATGTAACTTGAGGCCTCTTCCTAGCTTTGTACATGGTCCTTTGGGCAGCTTCAGCCTATGTACCATGCTTCGCAGCTTCCTACTTGTGCTGAAAACCACGTTGTCATCAAAGTTCGACATTGTCTCTAGTCTGTAATATTTATTTTATGTGACCCCCATCATCTTGCTGGTGTGGATTTCATGGCCTCAACCATTACCAACAACCTTTTTTGTGTTGGTACACTTGTCTCAAATTATGAAAAGAAGTTTTCTAAGGGGTTCAACCCATCAAATGTGGGTAGAGTACTCACTATTTTGCCAATCCAACGAACTTCTCTGGTTAGCCTAACACATCTTCTTATAGATACTTCATACATCTAGTTCTGCCAGTTCTCCAGTGCTTCTTCTGATTCGGATGAACATGTGTTGTCACTTTGCCAGCTCAGATTCTCGTTAGCTGTAGGGTTGATATAATCCTGTTGTCTAGCTGTTAATTTGTAGATGTTTTCTAGTTCAAATGCGTGGTCCTCTTCTTTGATGGTTTTTGTGTATCGTGGAACCTCATTTGGATCTAAAGGTGCAATGACCCTAAGGCCAGATTTGTCAAATTTCATGTGTCTTTTCTTTATATCAACAACAGTGGAATTGTCGAAGGCCTAATCAATTCCTAACAATGCAGGGTAAGGGCATATCTCATCAACAATTTCAATTACCTCAAAATCTGCAAAGGTTCTCACTCCATTGATGTTCACTAGGACATGCTCTAATCGTCCAAATGGGTTGACATATTGTTGGTTAGCCATGCGAAGCCTGATAGGGGAATATATCATTTTTCATTTTCCCATCAATGCCCAAGTCTGCTTCGTCATGACATTGACCTCTAACCCTAAGTCTAGGACCACATAGTCTATCTCATACTCTCCTATCTGAGCATTCAAGTGTAATTCTTTATTTTTCCTTCTCCTTTTTCCAATTTGGTGCACTACTCTATTCAGTAAGGGGTCTATTTTTCCTAGTTCGTATTGCTTGATTAAATCTTGTAATTCTTGTATAGCACCTTTATCTTGAATTAACTTAACACAAGTGTACAAGAATTCCATGAGTTTGATTACATATTTCCCTTCTTTTGGCGATGCAGATGGATCAAACGCCTGAGGCATGCCATATTCTTTGATTTCTGGTTGTCTCTTTGATGAAGATCCTTGATCTCCTTTGAACTCTTTTCTTTCCTCCTCGAATATCTATCTTTCTTTCTTAGCATCGAACGTTGGGGTCTTTTCTGTAGCTTTTCTGACTCCATGGTCATTTTTAGTCTTTCCTTGGGCTGCTCTGTCTTCTCCTATAGTAGCACCTCCTCGAGTGATAACAATGACTCTAGGGTCTGCTCTGCGAGGTTCATCATATATCAGTTGTACGTGTGGGTTCTGTTGGGGTCCTCGTCTTTTGTGAAGTTTAGCCAACAACATAGGGAATTCCTATATGACATGCTTGATGGAGTTACAGTAACTATAGGTTGTGCAGGGATTCTAATAATCCCTTGCTAAATGTCCTGGATGCGCGCAGTTGTAACAGATTATTTTTCCTCGGCCTCAACCCATACCTCGTCCTCTGTAGCCACTGCGAGGAGTGAAATTTCCTCTCCCCAGGGAGTTGTACTGCGGAATGTTTCCTTATTGTTGTACTTCACCTTGAATATTGTATATGTCTCTCGACCTTTCATGCATGAGATCATAAGCTCTACAATCTCGATCATCATGCCCCAAGGATGTACAGAATGTACAATACAAGTTTGTGGGTGTTTGGACATACTTCTGCATGTAGTAGCACTCACTTGGGCGATGCCTATTTCTTCATACATCGCACCAGGGTAGGTTAACTTGCTTTAAGGGGCTTAGTTCCCTTGATGCCAAGTACTTATGAAATAAGGGACAATGTTCCTTATCATGGCCTTCATATATGCATCTTACACACTAGATATCTTCCCTTTTGTCTTTTCCCTTATATTTCTTCATATCCTTGACCTGTAAAGACAAACTAGTTAGCTGGCTCATGATCTGGCTAATGCCTGAGCTAGATTCTCCCATCGATGTTGATTCAATCTTCATGGCGATATCCAAAGCTTATGCATGAGATGCAATCTTCTACTGCATCAGAGGGATTATTATGTGTGGTAACAATGCAGCGATGAACCATTCTTTGTTCTGTTCGTCGGGGATCTGGAAAGTTAATCGGACTATCAGGGTCTTGAATTTTTGGTCGAACTCCCAAATAGGTTCTGCTACTTTCTGTTTAATCTCTTTTAGTTCTGTAATACATTGTGACTCCGACTTAGGTTTCTTAAACTTTGCAATCAGCACATTCTTGATCTCATTTAGGGGCTTAGGTTGTGCTAGTCCTTGGACAAGTTTCATGTACCAGCTCAGTGTACGGTCCCTTAGCGTAGTGCTGAACTGGGTTCTCTTTATGGATTCATCGGTGATACTTTTAATATTCCATACGACCTCACATAGAAACCAATGCTGATATGGATCTTCAGATCCATCTCCTCTAAAGATAGGGATTCTCATTTCATCTGCCATAAATATGACTAGGGTTCTTGTCTGAGTAGATGTTGAGCTACTAGTAACAGTACTCTGAAGAATCTAGTGGTTCTGAATATTCTGAATACTAAGTATTGTTGAGACAATAAGAGGATTAACATTACTTACTCCAGTAGTTCACGCAGTTCCTGAGGTTTCTAGCTCACTTTGGCACAGTTCTTCAGCTTCCCCTTCTTCTGTTTTGGTGGGCTTTGGATGCTCTTCTTCGGTTAGATCTACCTCTTCCCCACTATAGAAACCTTCTTCTTCATAGTTTTTCTTAAACAAGTTCTCAAGGTGGACTCCTCATAATACTTTCCCACTGCGCGTATGTTCTGCATCTGTGTCGTTGTTGTTGTTCAAGATATTGAACATTAGCCTTTTCAGGAAGTGCAAAAATTTTCCTATGGGTCCTTTGAAAAAGTATCTCTCGGCTTGGCTATATGATTCTATTATGTCAACAACAAACTCGGTGATATACCCTCTGATGGTACTATCAAACCAGTGATCTACTGCTCTGGATATAACGTTGTCGACTCTCTTGACCTTCTGGATCAATGCTGGTGTCCAAACCACAGGAGGTCTAGATTTGATTTCAAACTGTGTGTCAGCTAACCTAGCCAACCACTCATGTAGCTCCTGATGGATTCCTCCAAAGAAGATCTCGTGAATGTCTGTGAATATGTATCTTTGTAGCCAATATTCAGTTCTTATTTTAGGGTTCTTGTTCTGGGCTTCAACGAAGTCCTTCTCTTGATCCTCTATCCACTTCTGAATCTCTGTCTTCGATGGGAACCACCTTGAAATTCCCTTAAAAAGATTCATGTCCCGGCAACGGAACCATTTGTTGGCACAGGGGCAGACCCAGGGTTCAGCTCCAAGAGCACACCAAAAATCCCTAGCTACTGGCCCTTTCGGCAGCACCTGCGAAGTAGATGCAGTCTCACCCAAAGCAGCTATGAGGGGGTTGTAGGATAGATATGTCTATAGCCAGGGGAATATCAAGTGGTTCTCATTACAACAACAACATAACATGCATCTATCATTCGACTAGCTAGATATACCCTTCACAGCTATAGATATGATCTAATACAATAATGCAGATAACAATATAACAACATCATAGGTAAAATCATCAAGCACACACACAACAACAGATGTACGTGGTTCACCCTCTCTCTAGGGATACGTCCACAGAACTGTGCTTATGACATATTAAGATAAAGATTACAGTTATGATCTGTGCTCTTGGCCAATAGATCCTCTCTCTCTGTCACTCTTTCTCTCTCCCTTCATATGCACCCAGTTGTAGGACTTGATCTTTGCACCCAGCTGAAGATCTTACAATACCAGAAGGATTTCTCTCTCATCACTTCTCTCACCCATAATACAATATTCTCCCAATGAACAATGATCAATAACAAGACTCAACTATAGTACCGACCAGACCTAGGTCCTCTCGACCTCTATTTATACATTACAATCCTTCACTGACAGCCTCAGGTCGAAACCTAGGTGTCAAAACCCTAATTACCAAAACCCTAGGTGTCTACAACCCTAGGTCAACTTGACCCATTCTTTCTGGGCTTTGCCTGTCTTTCCTTTTTCGTCTCGTCATGCTCCAAGTCATCTAATGATGGTTTTTTCCACTTCCTGAGTCATCCTCGGTCCATTTTCCTTGCTAATCTGTCATCCTCTATCTACTCATCCAACGACTTGCTTTTCTGCACTTCGCTCCATTTTTTCTGTTCTTTTTCTCACTTCGACCCAACGACAATCACTGTGTCTCCTGCGAAGCTTGCTTTTTACTTTTTCTTCCTCGTTCTTCACTTCCTTCCATAAACAAGGGCCAATAATCTATGAAGACATCTTTAACTGATTCATTGTCCCTCATGAAATTGTTATCAACCAAGGAAATCAATTCACTTCCAAGTTGGTGAAAGAGCTGATAGAGAAATATGGGATTAAACACTGTAAATATTCTCCATAGCACCCGCAAGACAATGGTCAGGTAGAATCCACAAACAAATTTCTGGAAGCCATCTTGACCAAGACTATTTAGTTACATCACCGGGATTGGGCTGATAGGCTCCCAGAGGCTTTGTGGGCATATCAGACTACCTGGAGAAATACCACTGGGCATACCCCTTATGAGCTAGTGTACGGGAAACAAATACTTTTACCTATATAATTCCAAGTAAGGACCTTCCGTATTGTTGGAGAATTAGTATTTAACCTGGATGAGGCTAAGAAGCAATGAGCCCTACAATTGAATGAGTTGGATGAAATCAGGAAATATGCCATCCAACAAACAATATTAGTCCAAAACCAGAGGAGCAAGTGGCATGAAAACTTTATCAAGAAGAAACACTTCCAACCTGATGATTGGGCTCTATTGTTTGATTCCCAATTCAAAACCTTCAAAGGAAAACTTACCACTCATTGGTTGGGCCCTTACGAGGTAGACATTATATATGACATTGGAGCTGTAAAAATTTAAACAATTGACGATGGACAAGCCTCCTTTGTGGTAAATGGGCACTGACTTAAATTTTATCATAAGACCATTTCCAGAGAGGATTTTCTATAGGTCATGTTAGCTGGCAAGGCATTGGCCTTAGTAAATGGGGAAGTCCCCCCTTATTCTTGAATTTTTTTCTTAATTTCCTACTGTACATATGTAAATAGTTTTTGAATTTTGTTAACAAGGCAATTCTAGATATTTTTGTAAGTATTTATTTCACCAGGAGTACACAGTTTCAAGGATCCTTCTTCAAAACATTATTACACTTGAATTTTGTGTTTGCTAAAGAATCAAATGAATATTGACTTACTGTAGTTAGCCATATTTTTGCAAACATTCTCATTTTTTAAGGCATTCTAAAGAAGTTTCTCTTGAAACTCTTTACCACTGTATAAGGAAGTGATACCATAACTATCAAGCCTAGAGGTCTCTCGTACAGGTTTTCCAATAAACCCAAGGAAGTGAGTCAAGTGTCTTTATCAAAGAGTAACAAGGTGGTCTAATTAGCAGTTATCCATGGAAACATCACAATAACTACAAAGGAAGAAAGTAAGTTGAGCCTAGAGATACCTTTCTGTTCTTTCTCAATGGTACCATCCACACCACACGTAATAGCTTGATTATATCATATCTTTAGATATGCCACATCTTCTTAAGTACCCCTTACATTGGGACAATAACTAAGTAATATAACATAAATTCATCCTCTAACATAAATACCATCCCAATTAAAAAAGAAAAAAAGGAAAGAAAAAGTTGTTTTCAGAGTTGTTCCCCCATCTTCTTGCATAAGCAATCTTATACTAAAATATTAAAATATGGAGGGCCAGTCTCTGAGGGTTTAAGAGGCTAACCCACTGGGATACTGAACAAGTCTACTGGCAGCGGGTACCAACCTGTGGTATGACTAGGTAAACTCGCCAGAGTATTGAACAGGCTTGCTGGTAGCGGGGCATTCTACCTAGCGAGGATGATAATCTGAAAAAAATAAATCATAAATTTAAACTTGTCCTGATGTACGACATTAATTGTATACAAAGCTGACATGAAGTATGTTTGATTAAGCTAAGGTTAATGAACTCCATCAACTTTCCATTGGGAAATAACTTTAAGACTATCTTGAAACTCTCTTGCCTACCTCTTCTTGTCTATATATAGGATCTCTTAGCCTACAGGTGGGGCCATGTTCTAACTGTCTCGTCAGACCAAGCTGTGAAATTTTATCTTTACACTTGACATACTATAAATCTTCGGCTATTGGGGGATATTGACTAGTTTCTTATACTTTTGATTGTGAGGTGTCACAATACTTAGGTGTGGGGGAGGGGTTCATGAGCTGAAAAATGATCATTGCCTAGAGAAGTAGATCTTTGCAATAATTTTTGTATTATTTCTATGATACAGGTTATTACATTGATAGTCATGTTATTTTTGAAATTCTTAACTCCTGTGTGCTATAAATTACTGAACACATACTTAACAGACCACTCTTTATCGGTTACTTAATAGACCACTCTTTATCAGTTTATCGTTTCATTACAAGCTGCATATTGTAGGTTTGACAACACATTTTTATGCTTGTTATAACCTATTCATTGTAGGTTTTTGACATTATATGTCATATGAAAGAAGATTGAGTGAGCATGGAGCATTCTGCCTCTGCTCATTAACTACCGAGATTGTCAAAAACACTTCAAATTTGCAGGCTATCCATTATAAGAGGTAAAAATTCACTTAACACAGAGGTACCAAATCAAGTACTGTATGAGGTGTCGTATGAGATGTCGTTTGAGGTGCTGAACGAAATTCCATGTGAGTTACACACCAGTAATTGTCCTAGATTTCAGGTAACCAGAACTCAATTACATTTAATTGAATTGGTTGTAGACATTGATTGTAGATGCTTCACATGTTTATGATCAAATGTCCAAGTCAAAAGACTTGGACATTGATCTAACTACGCATCATTACATTACCCAAAAGCATGCCATAAAATTCAAATTTCCCACACATGGCAGCTCACGTGCACATGTGTGCAACGTACTCCACCATGAGTGCATTCAAAATCGGGTTGGGCAACCATTTTCTCCATTTGCCCTTGCCATTTTCTTTGCCCTGCGTTAAGGAATCGCGCCCAATCTCTGCCAATTCGTCCCCTGTTCAAATCGCACTCAGACCATGCCCAGTTTGTGCCATCTCTTGGCTTGTTCATGCCCTTTCTTAGTAAAATTCACCTTTGTCACAATGCCCACAAGATACGAACCCTCCTCTTATGTAGACTTGTTTTCCATTCCCGAATTTGCATAATACAGAGAGGTGTTTTTGCACGTAGGCTGGGGGGCATTTTTGTCTAGCTTGCAAGGCCACGATGACGACCTCTCCATGCAATTTGTAGTTGTTTACGATGGTAAGAAAACACATGTAGGGTCTCTTACCTTTGAAGTTTCAGAAGATTCCATTGTTGCAGCTACAAAGATCCCAAGAATGGGATATAGATGGTTCAAAAACCACCAATTGCCGAGCTCAAGATATAACATGGTGTTTAAGCCCGAATTCAAGAGAATTTCAAGAGAAAAATGGTATTTTAAGGAGTGGATAAAGGAGGAATCGATCAACCCCCTCATTGTCATCACAAGGTTAATTACATGTGAAGGTAGATACTCTACTTTCAAAGATTGTCATTTTAGATTGCTGGCTCATTTTCTGTTCAAAAAACCTTTGAACTTC
>SNQJ01S0174338.1:0-17180 GCA_010110895.2 Picea sitchensis | reverse complement strand
GGATGTTATAAAGGAGGTGAAATCATAGCTATCCTCCAAATTTGACATGAAGGATCTCGGTGTTGTTAACTTATTTCTAGGAATGGAAATTAAAATAGATCATGCAAACAAGAAACTCTGGTTGAATCAAAGAAAATATGTTGAGACGATATTGTAGAGGTTTAATATGCATGGAAGTAAATCGGTCAAGGTTCCTATTCCTATAGGTGTAAAATTATCTGCAGATCAGTGTCCCAAGACACATGAAGAAGAAGAGGACATGTCCCATGTTCCATATGCCAATGCAGTTGGTAGTTTGATGTATGCAATGGTCTGTACTAGACCGTACATTGCACATGCAGTGGGGGTTTTGAGCAGGTATATGTCAAAACCAGGAAAGTAGCATTGGACAACAATAAAGAGGGTCTTCAGGTATTTGCGTGGCACTACCAATTATGGATTGTGCTACCAAGAAAGACCAGGATTGGACAGAGTGGTGGACATACATGGCTTTGTTGATGCAGACTGGGTTGGAGATCTGGATCACAAAAGATCTACAAGTGGGTATGTGTTTAACCTATTTGGAGGAGAAATCAGTTGGATGAGAAAAAGATAGGCTGTAGTGGCACTCTCAACTATAGAAGCTGAATACATGGTAGCCACTCATGCAAGAAAGGAAGTAGTATGGTTACAGAGATTGTGTTCAGGTATCGGGTTGGTACAACAAGCAGTGAGATTAGATTGTGACAGTCAGAGTGCAATCTTCCTGTAAAAGAACCCAACTTATCATTCGAAGACAAAGAATATTGATGTTCAGTATCACTTTGTGAGAGACATGGTTGAGGAAAAGAAGGTGTTTTTGGAAAAGGTTGACACTTTGAAGAATGTTGCAGATTCATTGACAAAGTCTGTGAGAACAGAAAAGTTCTCCTGGTGTAGAGTAACAATGGGCATTGATTTCCTGGATTGTTGACTATATAATCATGTCCACCCATGGATGCAAAGAAAACAACAAGTGGGAGAATGTTGGGTATGTGTTATATTCTTTTGGGCAATTTTTGCTATTTTTAGCAGATTTTTCTATTTTTAGTGGTTTTCTAAATTAATCCCGGATTAAGGGATTCGGTTTTTGGTATCTACGGAATACCTAAAAAAATTGTATATATTGTATGGTGAATGGTGAAATTCAATATAATGAAAATAAGAAAGATTTTCCTCGGTTGAGGGTTTCCGGTATAAATCTCTGTGTACTATGTGTATGAGGCATTGATTAATTTTTGTTTTGCTTAAGAATCAATATGCATTGCTTTACTTCACAGGTTTAAAACTTACACTAGATTGTGATCATGTGGGCATGTGTGGGCCCTTACAATTTATTTAAACTCCTTAGGTGACTTACTCTACATTTTTTTGAAAACCATCCTAGAATTGCATGCATGTGGGCATATGGGCCCTTATAACTCTTTTAAGATTAATTTTCAATCAAGTAAGTTGAGAGGATTGGCCTCTTTTTGAAAGTGATTTGATTTACCAAGGGAGATGGAGTTTTATCTAAGCAACCTCTTTTTCTAATTTCCAAGATCACACTAAGGTGTGAGGAAAGAGCATAATCCAAGATTGGTTTAGATGGTCATCTAGTGTCGGTTTAATGTGATGACTTTGTAAAATGAAATCTTTGTTATGAAATTCAAATATAAAATATTTTAATCCATCCATGTGGCAATCAAGGAAATCAAATATATTGTGGTTCCTTTTAATCTCCCTAATTATCTATGTGTGATGTGGGGTTTATGTATGCAAGATTGAGATCTCAGCCTTCTTGTACTATCTTTTACAAAGTGCTAAAATAAAATCTAAAATACTGAGTGGCAGTGGGAAACTCAAGCCTTAAAATTTTGCAAAATTAAGATAGGTGCGTGGAAGAATCATAAACAATCATGCACAGTGTGCAGACCCTGTGTTTGGAGAGTTCTAAATTAGCACAAATGTGCATGGACCACATGTTTGTTCGTCCCAGACCTGCACGCACACAAATAAGTTGGTGGGACAAAATTTTTGAAAAACTTGTCTTATTGTGGGGTGAAATCATGCTCTCAAGGGGTGATATTAGGCTGGTTTTGAACACTATGACAAAATATAGATATTGACAAGATATGAAATGATACGAGAAAATGACAGAAAAAGGCTCACTAGCCAATTCTAATGTATTCACACCAAAGTTACATATTTATAGTACAATGGGTCATGCCACCTCATAGAGATATTTGCTCTAGATCCTAAAATCATACATGATGACTAGGATATGAAATCTTAACTAACTCATTAGTCATCACTTGAGGATATATTACTAATATCCTAAATGAATAATACAAATATAGGTGAAAATTAGACTTAGTGATTGGTAAGGTAATCCATAGACTAACATCCCTCCCTCAATCACAAGTCCGACCAATAATAAAAACAATGAAGCTAAATTGGTAACATTTCCAAGTATTCATACTGAAACTCCTTAGCTGAGCCTCAATGAAGAACTGCTTGAAAAACTGCCAATATGGATGTTGAATGGTTCATATGAAATGAGCTAAAAGAGAGCTAAGATATGGAAGTGAACAACTGTAATATCTAAACATTCCCTGATTGCTTGAAAATTTGATAATTTTTCCAAGTATTTGATCTTATAAGAATGTAATGTCTTATGCTAATTGGTGAACATGTAGTATCACCATTGTACTATCAGTGTATCACTGAAGTGCTACCTGAATATTTTGTTTGGGATGACCACTAACCAATTGATACCATGTATATGGTTGTTTTGGATGACCACTAAAAAATTGATACCATGTAAGTGATGGTTTTGGATGACCACTAACCAATTTTGACAATTTTAGGTGTCCAACAACATCCCAATAATGTATCATGTGTATGATTCAATTGCAAGTCATTGAACCATAATTATTCCAAAGTATTCTATCTACAGACTGCAGTTTCCTATATGGAAAATCTGATGCTCGTCTATCATATTTGTTGTTGAAACATTTGACCTGACAACCATCTTCAATTCTATCATCAATTGCCCCCTTTTTCAGTGAAAAGGAGAGACCACAATTGATTTCACGAACCATCGTCATTTGATTTATGAAATCCCCCCCTCTTTATGGTGTATGAGAGTTTCATCATTGTACTCTTCCCTTTGGGCTTGAGAGAGTACCATACTTACTCTATTTGTGTACAACGAAAAGTGGGCATGTGGAAAAAACTACATGTTATCTCATCCTATGAGTGCCATGCTTAGAAGATATGCCACAAGGGGACCACTTTGATTTATATACCTTTACGTCATGTACAAAAAAGGCTATGTGTTGTAAGATTGGTCTTTACTCAAGATTTAATTCTACGATGAGGCCTACATAATCACTTGGTTTTTTATGACCGCTGCAAAGGATCAATCCACTCATAGTGAATATTCAATCATGCAAGTTTCTTTAGTGTTGAAAATATTTCTGAAGAATGGTTATGCTTGCCACAATGCTGGCAAGGATGGAGATCAAAATAATGATTCTCCATGTAACCAACTCAATTGCAATGTTGACATTTCACATTTTGATGTTGAACTGGAACAGGTGAAGGTGAATCTTCTTGAAGGAATCCAACACTTTGGAACTGGATTGGTCTGGAATAATCAAGAATATGAAAGGTAACTTCCTTGTCATATCCAAGTCCTATTCTATTATTTTTGTAGACAATTTATTCCCAAGGTCTAATGATGGGATCAGAAAGAGTATTTTGAACTTGTTGCCTTGAAATTTGTGGAAGTGGATTTACTGTATGTTGTTGCATCATTGAAAGGTTTTCTTCACTCAACTCAAAAGAAAACTCTTGAAATGTAGGTTCAAAAATAGCTTGATCTTTGACTGTATCAGTAGTTAGCTTAACGAGTTGTTCCTTCACTGAATGTTGAAAAAACTCGTCAATATCATTATCATAGAGAGGGTTGTTCTAAACAAAAAATAGTTCAGAACACTTCACTAGCTGTTGATTTTTGAGATCTATTAACTCATCATTCAATAGTTGATATTGAGATTGAAGAAGTCTAACTTTATCTTGCGTCACTTGCAAACAAGTTAGAACATATTGTATATTTTCTTTGTTCAGTATCATTGTGTTGTCTTCAACGATGATTATTAGAGTGTTCAGTAACTCTAATAATTATAGATATCACTCCATTTGAACTATTGAAATATTTTTTCTTGTAACTCACTTGCTTGAATTTGTTCACTTGAGATCTCTTGCTTGGACTTGTTTGTTTGAATTGACTTCTAGGAAGTTTAGAATGTTGGTTAGCACCGAAAATGCATCCCAAAGTATCACAATTATTTGAGTTTCAACTATTAAACCCTATTAATTTTGACTCAAGAACTAAGACATACAATAAATCAATATTGGTGTCGAGTTCAAATGAAAATGCCCACGATATCAAATTCAACCTAAGTTTGATACTAACACTTACAAAGGACTATTGTAACTTTACAATGAATGTTGATTCCAAAATTGATCTTCAAATTTTAATGATTGATGATGCTTTGAGTTCTTCTTAAATATTACCTTCATGTATCCATTATTTCAATTATTTGAATTGACCATTTGATTAATTTAATTTCCTTGCCTTGACTTGTTATAGAAAGATTTGCCTCACCCTATGCAATTTTTCACAGAGGGCCTTTTTCCATTTCCCTCTGCAGATTTTTCATCCTTTTTTGCAAATACCAGAGCTAAAAAACACATTTTTTTCACATATATGCACCTTTCCTACTATACAACATGTGTATACACAAGTTGCACCACTACAACCCACATACATCAGGATTTATGCCCAAAAATGAAAAATGGTGTTGGGTTTCCATGTCACAACGAGAGATCTATGATCCTTGGCCTTCCATATACTGGAAACGTTCCAACTCGGCCCTTTAGTTCCATTTGAAGGCTATAAATGGGCCAATTCTAAGCTATGGAAAAGAGGATAAAGAATTCAACTTTGAGAGCAAAGTTACGTTGGAGAAATTGTTTACTTCATATAGTGTCTGCATCCCTTTGTCCATTAAGTCTGAACATAGTGTTCATCCCCCAAGCTCTTCCCTTATTGATTGAGAAATTCATTTTCTCTCTTTTATGATATTTCCCTTGGTGGAGGATTAAAGTGGTGGAGGCCCAGCTGGAAGGAACTTAGTTTCTCGGTTTCAAACCGTGCCAACACAGAAGTTTGTAACATTTTCACTTCTGTTGATCATATAGTAATAGAAATACTCTTTTCCCATCCAATTGATATCTTGAGAATATTTTAATTGTTATTCCATGGAGGTATTTGTTATGTATATTAATGGATGATGTCATTGAACGTGATAACATAATATACTATCACCATATGCTTTTGGCATGGTTGTTAAGGACTAGTTGTAGGTATATTTCTTTGGGTCAAGTGCTCAACGATGGACTTCATAGAACATCTGGATGAGGTAGGCCTTTTATCTTGTCTTGCTAGAATATTCGTCTATATAGCATACTTGAGAATAGAGTTGATTTCTTCATTCATTTTCGCCTGTTGTGGTTTACGCTAGCCATAGAGAAATTTTCCTCGTAACATAATTGACGACCATACTAGGGAGTGAATCTTCTTTATTAGGTTTTGGAGTATTTTTCTCCTTAGATTTATCTCGTTCCTACTGTATTTCTTGTCGTATCATTTCTTGACAGCCTCTGTTCACTATGGGTTTGAGTTTTTCATCCTTCTCCCTTGCCTAGCTTTGTTTTTGAAACATATATGCAGTTTTTTCTTGACATTCGCGTATATATGCATGTTGTCCTTCTACAAGTTTCATACATATGCGTTGTTTCCCTAAAGAGTTGTGTACATCAACCTTCTTTTCTTGTTTGCTAGATTTGGTGGTTGTTGGGTAGGTTTTGTTGATTGTTGAGTCATCTTGGGTCTTTGTAGTGACTGTTAAGTGTATATGGGATGAAAGGAGACCTATCTTTGGTTGAATTTTTGGGCAGAGTATTTCTCATCATATTTTAATTTTGATTGTACTTGTACATTAGGCTGGGTGTCTTGCTTCTTGGTATCCTACTGGAGTTGTCTGTTTCTATACATGGTATAGTTTTTATATATCAAGTTGTTGTTCAGTCCATGCATTTTCATTTTCCTTATATTGAAAATACAAAAATATTAGGCATTTTGCATTGGTTGGCATTTTGATCTTTTGAGTATTTGTCGTTAGCTTAGTGCATGTAAATAAAGATTGCATTTTTACTTGAGAATTGCAGAGTTGAAATTGAAAATTGCATTGTTTTGAGAAGCATATCATTCATTGAAAATTGAAGTTAGGACTTTGCATTGTATTCATATTTACTTTACTTGTTGAGTCATAACATCATGAGTTTCACTACCATACCTTTTTGAGTAATCATGACCATTAAAATTAACGCTATAATTTAAAATTGATTAGTCACAATTTTATTTTCTAGGGTGCACAAACTAGCTTAGGATTTAGTGCCTTGGAATAGGATTTTGTGAGTAAACTTCTCCAAGGCTATTAAATCAACATATGTGTCTCACAAAGGGAGAAGAAATCCATTGTATAATTGGTAATATCAAGAGGTTCCTCTTACACCAGAATTAATCATGAGGTCACACGAGGTTGGTTGAAGGGATATCCCCCTGATACCTTCTTAGCGTCAGAGATATTTTCTGGGGATCTATTCATATCTGGGGATCTTGCTAGTGACTTTACCTCCGTTAGAGGTGCTAATTTCATGTTTTTTTGGCTTTTCTACCTTGCCCATACGGTGGAACTGACTTATGACTGCTCGCATGTGTATCAGCTATACATTGGTTTCTTAGTTGCTTGACTTAGGTGCCACATAGGTTACTTCCAGGGGTTATTCTGCAGGTACCTTGGGTGAGATAAGGGTAGAACAACACACAACCTTTATGGAGGATTACCTCTCCGGGGGGATCTGACTGACTAGTTTTTAAGCCCACGACAACCCTTATAATTGATTATGTTACCTATGATCTTTAGCAGGGAGTCTCAGGCCCCTCTTGGGTGAGACATACCTTCTTTAGAGAGGGAGGCACCTTTCAACCACTTTACCCCGTTTGTGTGCATATTGGCCATTTGATTTTTGGTGTGCTCTTTTATTACTAGTTGGCCCTAGGATTTATTTTTTGTATCTTGAGTCTTAAGTCACTGTGGAGTTGGACCCGCTTCCCCGCCGGTCCTATCGCTTGTTACAGTTACTAGCAGATTTCAAGTATTCGCCTTCTAAAAGGCGTAGAGTTATTAGACATGGTACACACACCTCCACTATTCACACTTGTGATTCTACAAGGATGAGTACTGAACCAAGTCTTCATAACACTGGGAGCCCTTCGAATCCCACACCTACTATAGTTAATGGAACCCCTTCGAATATTTCAACCACAATGGTTATAGTGCTAGAGGCACCTATCATTATTATTTCTCGTCCTATAGTGAATGCTAAATCTATTTCCTTGAACCCATTTGGGTCTCTTGGTCCCTCACCAGGATATAATGTTCAGTTTATCATTATGGCCTCTAGTCCTTTTTCTTATGGGATGCTGAATTTTTTTTCACAGTTTTCAAAATCCATCCCAACTACTGGCCCTAATGTTATCATTGGACTTGGGGGAACTACACCTCTTTATACTCGTTTCTCTTTTGATGGTTCTTAGATCCCTCAAGTGACTTCTAATATGGGATGCATTCTCTCTTTTAACCCCAGGTCTAATCCACTTGCTTCTGGGTGGAGAAACCAACTTGGCGAACAAGCTTTTGCTCAAGTATCATCCTATACACTTACCTCCTTAGTGACGATTCTTACCAACACGTTTGGCATGACGAATCCACATCTATCCTATGAATTCACACCTGAATGAGGTTAATTTCACACCTTGGGCAACCCCCAACCTGGATCCAATCTGGTTGAGGGGAATTTTTATAACCCATGTTGTCACAAGAGTTAACTCTTGGCTGTAATAGAGCCAAGCCTTAACACATTTTTAATGAGATAATAAATCATTGCTCGAAACTTGACTTGGGTTGCTGCAAGACAATCCCTGAGGTAACCTGAAACCTTCTTTTGAGTATGTTTCTGACCTAGTACACTCAGAGAGGGCTCTCTCAATAGCCAAAGACTCTTTACTCAAAGAATATTCAATAATCACGGTAAGAAGGCTAGATTTCTTATAAGACAAGATATTTTTATAAGGTTGGTGGTTGAACATATTTGAAATGACCTATTGGGAGATGGAGTCAAGTGAAAACCAAAGAAAAGGGGTAATAGCAGTGATCGTGTTAGTTGAGGGAAATGAGGCAAAGTAAGTCTATCTTTCAGAAATCAATAATCAAGATATGGTAGTAGAAAAGAAAAGGAAAATACCATCACAATGAAAAAATCTAACAAGGATGAACTTTCACTAAAACTTTAGAGGAAAAAGACTGGAGGCTAATAACTAGGTGCAAAGCACTAATCTTGAGTGAATTATGACTAGTCATCATTTAAACACAACACATATCAACTGTGTGTAAGGAGCATGCAAAATGAATTCCAAACAAATTTTAACTCAGTCGATAAAGGAAGAGATACACAATATGAATATAAAAAAATAGAGAACATACTAAAGGAATCAACCGTGATGAATCTCACATATCAAGTGAACACATCTCCCCTGCATTACTCTATTAATGTCTTCAAAATAACTCAGTTTTCATTAGAATCCCTCTTCAAAAGAGGTCCCCTCTCTTCTCTCATCAAATATATATACAATATATAAGCCTTCAGCGTACAATAGATGAAAAACTACCTCAAAACTGAGTGAGAAATGAACTGGTAGTTGTTTAACTGAAATCTGGCTGCGTTCCTACATTTTTGGTCCATGTCTGGAACACCATATTTCAGGGAAATTTTTCCTACCTTCTCAAGCTCTAAATTAGGATATAAATATTCCACTATAAATATTAGGATTTGTAGATGTCAATCGACTATTCAAATGCATAAAACGACCTCTCCAAGGTTGAGAAAAGTGAGTTTTCCCACAAACAATTTTTTTTGGAAAAACATGCGATTTCGGTGGCTAACAGGCTAGAAACAAGGGTATCTTAGCGACCGAAAGTCTTGGATTTCGGCCACTAATAGTTCTATTTCAAAGCATCGTAGGCCACCGAAAGTCTTGAAACCATGATTTTTTCTTTCAGGTTTCGGGGAAACAAAGCAATGGTCAAAATCTTATGTCGGCCAAACCCCCGACTACCAAAAACCCAAAATGGTGACGTCGCATTTATGTAAAACCTTGTTATAGCGATTTTATTGTTGTTTATTGCATTCTTTTAGTACCTCCTCGTGACTTTATTTTAGGGTAAAAATGCATCTACACTTTCGACAGCTAAGGGCATATGAAACCTAAGATTTAAGCTACCAAAAGTCTGTACTTTCAGTAGCTAAACACTATAAATTTTTTCCTCCTAAGCTACCAAAAGCCAAAATTTCAATATTTGTTCCAACATAGGCTCCATCTAGGGATGATGCTTTCCTGCAAAGCACCAAGAATAGTATACTAAGTGCCTTCATCCATTGGGTGACCTGGTATCATCCTTATCGAACGCTGAACCCTGTCACTTTGCTTGCACCTTTTCAAAACAAAAAACCGCTTATGCATTCATTGGGCTATGGAGTTGCAATGATTAAATCAAAACCATACAGGATACCAAAATGAACTAGAAATGTACTTAAAACCACTGCTATACTCTAATTCTCAAAGTCAAGATTATTTATATACATCACCTACTCTAACTATTGAAAAATTCCCATTGAATCAAATGATACAAAAATGCAAGTGAAGCTAATCCAATAACTATCTACTTATTTGAAATTTTCTCACACTTTCTTTGAGCAGGCTAAAAAAGGAAATTGACAACTCCCATCTGACATGTTTTTGATCATGAATGTTCAAATTTTTCCTCAATTCCTGTGACAAAATATCCAGGATATAGTGTGCTCCTCCATTAAATGAATCTAAAAAGTCAGCAAAAAGATCATGAAAAATTGCATGGTCCTGAGGTTTTAAATAACAAGCTTCATCAAAGACTACTGCATGATCCAATTTGTTTTGCTCAGGATCATCCTCAAAGTGGATATCCAAACATCCTTCATTTGATATGGAATTTGTCTGAAGATCATCATTCCCCCATGAAAAACCTGCAACAAATTGTTCTAGAGAAACAATATTATAATCATCAGTGTACTCATCATATTTAGTTTCAACAGATAACTGAGGAGTGTCATCAGTTAGACAAATTTTCGAAATATCGACTGTGGATTCCTCAGGCATGGGCAATTTTGGTTCTTTATCTGGCATGATTTCTATATAAGATTCATACTCCTCCAAATCATAGTCTAAAACATCTTTGAACAACAAACTTCTTTCAAGACTATTAAATGTGATAGCCCTATCCTCTTCATGAAACAAAACAGGGCTTACAAGTTGATTTCCTAGCTGGAAATCATCATCATAAATTGGTCCATTAACTTCCTGTAGAGTTTCATCAAACACATGACTGCCATTTTTTAAAAATGGATTTACATTTACAGAAATGGAAGAAGTCTGACTCTCATATCCAGGACTGTGTGAACACTGCAAATCTGCATAAGCAGGGGTTGTAACATGACTATGCAGGAGTAGATCTATTTCTTCTTTAGTCAAAGGAGAAGGTTGTCTCTGTATTTTCTGGATAAAACAACAATTATTTTCTTTCTCTTCTGTAGGTTGACCGTGATGTTGAATATCTTCTTCTCGAATATGATCACAAGAACTATCATATCCTTCTTGTTTATCAGCTAACGCTTCTTCATACTAATCATCTTCATCAACTTGAGAAATTTTTGATATTCCTTCCTCCTCTTCAAGAGGATTTGTTTGATCTTTTTGTATTATGAAGTCTATATTACAACAATCTTCAAAAAGGATTTCAGCTAAATATATCCTCTTACAATGTTGACAAAAAATGGTGTGAAAATCTTTCAATGAAGGAATATTGGAATGGGGTAAAGATTTATACCAGAGTCTAACATCTCCTTCCAACGAAAACATAAATAGTTTCATGAGGACATATTCATGATGTACTTTTAATTCCTCCATGAGCTTGTGAAATTCAAACAAGTGTTGAGCAGGATTTTCGTCCGTGTATTCTCCAAATTTAGGTAGGACATATTCCCAAATTTTAGTGTCTGGAACAGTGTTTGGAAAACCATAACCATTTGTAAAGTCCAGAGGAGAAAACCTTGCAGAAATTCGAGCGGTGAACGAAATCGACATTTTGAGACCAGTTGAGTCAGCATTGAATCATGTAGAGTCTTCGAACCAAGGAGTCACCAGGTGAACAATCAAAAACAATTGAATGCCTATCCCTCGTTCACCATCAAGAGATAGATCTGAAATTTTTATCGTATCCCAGGGAAGATAACTTTGTTCCTCCCTCCCCGACAACTGCGCCAGAAAATGTTGTCTCAAGAGTTAACTCTAGGCTGTAATAGAGCCAAGCCTTAGCACATTTTTAATGAGATAATAAATCATTGCTCGGAACTTGACTTGGATTGCTGCAAGCCAATCCTTGAGGTAACCTAAAACTTGCTTTAGAGTGTGTTTCTGACCTAATACGCTTAAAGAGGGCTCTCTCAATATCTAAAGGATTTTTACTCAAAGAATATTCACTAATCACAATAAGAACGATATATTTCTTATCAGACGAGATATTTTGATAAGTTTGGTGGTTGCACAGATTTGAAAAGGCCTATTGGGTGATGGAGTCAAGTGAAAACCAAAGGAAAGGGGTAATGGTAGTGATCGTGTTACTTGAGGGAAATGAGGCAAAGTAAGTCTATCTTTCAGAAATCGATAATCAAGATATGGTAGCAGAAAAGAAAAGGAAAAGACCATCACGGTGAAAGCATCTAACAAGGATGAATTTTCACTACAACTTTAGAGGAAAAATACTGGAGGCTAATAACTAGGTGCAGAGCACTAATCTTGAGCGAATTCTGAGTAGTCATCATTGAAACACAACACATATCAACTATGCGTAAGGAGCATGCAAAATGAATTAAAAACAAATTTTAACTTAGTCGATAAAGGAAGATATAGACAATATGAATATAACAAAACAAAGAACATACTGAAGGAATCAACCGTGATGAATCTCACATATCAAGTGAACACATCTACCCTTCATTACTCTATTAATGTCTTCAAAATAACTCAATTTTCAATAGAATCCATCTTCAAAAGAGGTCCCCCCTCTTCTCTCATCAAAGAGATGTACAATATATAAGCATTTAGCATATAACAGATGAGAAACTACCTCAAAACTGACTGAGAAACGAACTGGCAGTTGTTTAACTGAAATCTTGGTGCGTTCCTACATTTTTGGGCCATGTCTGCAACGCCATATTTTGGGGAACTTTATCCTACCTTCCCAATCTTTAAATTAGGATATGAATATACCACTGAAAATATTAGGATCTGTAGATGTCAATCGACTATTCAAATGTTTAAAAAGATATCTCCAAGGTTGAGAAAAGTGAGTTTTCCCACAGACATGGTTTTTGGAAAAACCTGGGATTTTGGTGGCTAACAAGCCGGAAATAGGGGTATCTTAGACATCGAAAGTCCTAGATTTCAGAAGCTAACAATGCGATTTTAGAGCGTCGTAAGTCACCAAAAGTCCCAAAACCCCAATTTTGGCTTTCAGGGAAACGAAGCAATGGTCAAAATCTTATGTCGGCAAAACCCCCGACTATCGAAAACCCAAGATGGTGACGTGGCATTTACGTAAAACATTGTTATAGAGATTTTATTGTTGTTTATTGCATTCATTTAGTACCTCCTCCTGACTTGATTTCTAGGTAAAAACACATCTACACTTTTGGCAACTAAGGGCATATGAAACCTGAGATTTAAGCTACCAAAAGTTTGTACTTTCGGTAGCTAAACACTATAAATTGTTTCCTCTTAAGCTACCGAAAGCCAAAATTTCAATATTTGTTCCAACAACCCCCATCAGACCATTTCTACTGGAATGATTCCCAACCAACCTCTTATGAATCATCCTGGAGGAGGGTCTTAAAATCCTGGACAGGGCCATGGTGCTTATTGTTGTAACAAATATTGAAATTTTGGCTTTCGGTAACTTAGGAGAGAAAATTTTTATAGTGTTTAAGTACCGAAAGTATAGATGTGAGAAAACGACCATCTGGCTGTCACGTGCATCACTGAATGTTCTCTACTTGTCATCTTCAGTCAAATAACACCGAAATAAACTCCAAATGCCACAACAGTATAACAGTCACAAACCAACTCACGAAAAATCCAAAGACAGAGTTCATGTGAGAATCAAAGAAATGTACCATATGTTTGAGCATTGAGTCACAAGGAGAATGAATGGGAGTATTGGTAGTTGAACGACTGCATACACCGAGCATTAAGCCACATGGAGAATAAGTTCACAAGTCTGGTGTTTTTTGCCATCGGGGATTTGACCGATGTAGATATTTCAATAAATACAACCCCAATCCTCGAATTCACTAAAGTATTAAAGGATGAGCTGGGTCAAATAAAGATTAAGAAAGATTAACGTTAATAAATCTCATCACAATTTCGTGATCTGGGATTTCTCGCGTCAAGCATTATCGAAGTCTCGACACTTAAATCCATGAAAGGTTAAATATTAACTGCTAATTGTGATTAATTAAGATATTAAAACAAATGATTATTGTCTAATTAATCCCATCATGATTTCGCAATTAGAGATTCCTTGCATGTCATAACTCTTGAGGACATGATACCCAAAACCTGAAGGCCCAAAATAGTGCAATGTAAAATCCAAATTCTATTTTGTGGATTTGGCCATCGGGGATTTGGTTGACGTGGATATTTTAATAACTACTGCTTCATTTCCCTGAATCTCGAAGGCCCGAAATCGGGACTTTAGTCATATGCAAAACCTACCTTGGGAAAAAAACATTTTTCTCAGCCTTGGAGAGGCTATTTTCCATGTTCCAATAGTCGATCGACATCTAAAAATCATAATATTTCTAGTGGTGTCTTCATAGTTTAATTTGTAGCTTGGGAAGGCAGTCAAAAGTCCCCCAAAAGAGAAGGTTCATTTTCAGAAATGTGGCTATTTTTTTACTGCGTTGAGTCATCATTTTCAAATGATGATTCTGAGTGAATGGAGTATAATTTTAAGAAACGGTTGGAGGATTTTGTGCCTAACACATCAAATATCAATATATTCTCTCATTTTCCCTACAGGTGTCACATATTGGTAGAATCAAATCCATCTTCGAGACCTAATTTGCGGAACTCGAATTTCCCCGTTTTGACACATGTTTGTAAAATGAAGATCTGGAGAAAATGGAAACAGATCTCAGGGAACTAAGAGAGGTTGTTTCTCAGAAAAAACAGATGCACAAAAACCTCTTTAAGTTTATACACATCTGTCACAATTCGAGAGATACAGAACCATAACCGCAACCCCAGTTTTCAGCAGTTTGGCCCATTTTCTATGGCAGAAAGTTTCAAGAATTGGTTATAACTGTTGTTATCTTTTATATTAGAGAGGATTTCGACCTCAATACATATATGAGGCATATTTTTAAAATACCAGGGGACACACAAGACTAGTACTCTGGGGATATAGCATTTTTTTTCATGTTTAATAAAAGAGTGCAAAGATTTTTCGATCTATATCAGAGATTCTTGTGGTTTTGTTTGCAAAGAATGTCTTATTGCTTCATTTTCACGTCATTTCACTTGGTTTTATTTCCGTTTGCCTCCCAATTTGTAACTGTTTTGTAATAGAACTCATCCTCTATTAGCTACTTTTTTTTAGAACAGTTGTAGATGGTTTCTTGCAGACATAGGAAGGTTCAGAATTCATCCATTGATAGATTCTCTGTCCCAACTATCTCTTTCCACTAATTTATGATTGGAATTCACTCATTGCTAAGTGATCCTTGCATTTTGATATGTTTTCTCTCTATTATTCTGCCATAGTTTTATAAATCATTCTCTTTGTAATCAAATTCTATCTCGCCTCTATTCCATGGATTTCCATTGCCGAAACACTCACATTATTGGCCTGATCATTTGAATCCATGCCCAATGGACTATCTTTCTGGTCCAACCCTAAACCCTAAAAACCAAAAACTTTTTGTTACCCACAGATATTCCAACTGTTAAGCTTATTGAATATCCTATCGTGAGATATATTCGAGAGAGCCATCCCTGGTTGGAAGGGGAAATTTCTAATCAAAAGTGGTTCGTGGTTATCTTAGAATTTACTTGCACACAACCCAAATCAAGTTCTGAATGATAACTTATTTTTTCATTTAAAATGTGCTAAGGCTTGGATCTGCTATAGCCTAGAACCAACTCTTGCAAAAATAGTTTATGGCGAGATTGCTGAGGACGGAGGAACGAAGTTATGTTCCCTCAGATACGAAACAAAATTCACCTGGTGACTCCTTGGTTCTGAGACTCTACATGTTTCACTAGTGACTCCATTGGTCTTAAAATTTCGGATTCGTTCGCCACTCGGATTGCTGCAAGGTTTTCTCCTCTGGACTTTACAAATGTTTATGGTTTTCCAAACACTGTTCCAGACATTAAAATTTGGGAATATGTCCTTCCTAAATTTGGAGGATATGTGGACGATAATCTTGCTCAACACTTGCTTGAATTCCACAAGCTCATGGATGAATTAAATGTACATCATGAAGATATCCTCATGAAGTTGTTTATGTTTTCATTGGAAAGAGACGCTAGGCTCTGGTATAAATATTTACCCCATTCCAGTATTACTTCATTGAAATATTTTCACACACTTTTTCATCAACATTGTAAGAGGATATATTCAGCTGAAATCCTTTTTGAAGATTGTTGTAATATAAAATTCATAAGACAAAAAGATCAAACAAATCCTCTTGAAGAGGAGGAAGGAATCTAAAAAAATTCTCAAGTTGAAGATGATCAGTATGAAGAAGATTTGGTTGATAAAGAAGCAGGATATGATAGTTCTTGTGATCATATTCGAGAAGAAGATATTCAGCATCATGGTCAACCTGCAGAAGAGAGAGAAAATTATTGTTGTTTTATCTAGAAAATACAGAGACCACCTTCTCCTTTGACTAAAGAATAAATAGATCTGATCCTGCACAGCTATGTTGTAGCCCCTACTTACACAGATTTGCAACTTTCATGCAGCCCCGGATATGAGTGTCAAACTTCTTCCATTTCTGAAAATGTAAATCTATTTTTAAATGATGACAGTCATGTGTTTGATGGAACTTTACAGGAAGTTAGTAAACCAATTTATGATGATGATTTCCTGCCAGAGGATTCACTTGTAGACACTTTTTTGTTTCATGAAGATGATAAGGTTGTCATGTTTAATAACCTTGAAGAATTTTTGTTGTTCAAAGATTCTTTAGACTATGATTTGGAGGAATGTGGATCTGAGATAGATAGCTTCATAGTTGATATTCTGAGAATTTGCCTGATTGATGACACTCCTGAGTTATCTACTAAATTTGTTTATGATGAATATCCAGAAGAACAAGAAGAGCAGATTTATTTTTCATCACACAAAATTTTTTATGACAATCCTCCTTTGTTTAATGAATGTGATGAAAGTGTTTCTGAAGATGAAGAGCAACAAGAAACTTTGGTTCAACAGGAAAGCAATCAACAACATCATGAAAGAGATCAACCTATGTATGACAACTACCAAGAAGATCTTTGGATAGCATATGAAGGACATAAGAAGGGGTTACTGAAACAATTGATCATTCCTCCTTGTTTAGCAACAATTGGGCAATAGATTAGTATGTTTCAATGCAACATTTTTTCACCAGTGGAAGAAAAAATCAACAGTGGACAAAGTGCGCAAAAACATTTCAAACAGCTTTCCCAACAGGAGGAAGTATGGTTTAGTTGTGAAAGTAGTATATCTCTTCCCTTCTATGATCCAATAGCAATTTATATGGAGTCAAAATTGTTGGTTGTGGAGCCTGATTATCTTCCTGATTTAGAGGTCCTTGTTTTCAGCCGTGTTTATACCCCATGAAGT